>CALNHX010004549.1:0-33600 GCA_940337035.1 Agriotes lineatus | reverse complement strand
TACTGTTGCAGTTGCAGATATGTTGACGTAGGCAGGGTACTTAAAAACAATCAGTTGTTGTTATTAATAAAATAGCTATTTAAGTAACAAGGAATGTAAGGACCTATTAACATTTGAGGTAGGCAAGTACAAGCCAAGGCGAAGTCGCGGCTTGTTGCCTGCCGAAAATGTTAATAGACGATAAATTCCTAGTTATCTTAATATCTTTTTCCCGCTGCTTATCGAAATTTTCCTAGAATTTTGAAAAAATCGTTTGGTTTGTCACCTGTCACCAGGATTAATTTTCATGAGTCGTGTTACCTGTGAGTGTCACATGTCACATAAACACTTGCTATTTATAAACAAAACGTCTAAATCTGCATCTTGCTTTGCTAATTTTATTATCCTAGGAACTTAATAATAATATTAAGTTCCGTTATCAAGAAAAAGCAGCAAACAAATATAATCACCGACTTACACGTTTTGTTACTACGGCTGTATCACTGACTTACATGATCAGCAGCGGGAAATAGTATATTATGTTATAAGGAGCAAAAGTTATATTTTATGTGGCGAGGCTGGACGGATTATCTGCCGAGCTTGCGAGGCAGATAAGTACAGCAGAGCCACATAAAGATACTTTTGCTCCGAATAACATATAGTATTTTTTCTTCAAAGGTTTTTATAACAAATTAGTTACAACTTTGTGAACAAAATTCGAAGAAAATTACTTGATCTTGTCAGCGGCAGATAATATTATCTGCCGCTGACGAGCGGCAGATAAAGTCGTCAGCGGCAGATAATATTATCTGCCGCTTGGCAATAAAGTGACAGTTTAGCATCATCAATCTAGCAGTATAATGCCATATTTTACTGCCGTTTGAAGAAAAAATACATTATCTGACAGTGAGTGTTCTCAGTTTTTATATCCGAAATCTACCCAATTATCGACATTTGGCGTCCAGACGTGGGGCGGTACGATTTGCAGTTAAATAAGAGACTGTGGAGAAGATTAATATGGATAAGATAAAAAAATCAAGAAAGGTAATCAGAGGCTCACTTTCGAGATATGTCAACTCGCTGAATGAATTATTAGCAGCAGAAGTTCCTAATTTTGCTGAAATAAGTGCTTTAATGAATACGGCTGAAGCAGTTTGGAGAGATCTTCGGGAAAAAGATGCAGTAATATTCGATTTAATGCTCGACATTGAAGTAGAAGATGACATTCTTGAAGTAGAGTCGGTTAGCAATGTGAATATCGCAGAAAGTACGAAAAAGTCAAAGTTATATTCTCTGATCTCGAATGTAAAGTGAATTATAATAAACAAGATGAGGGCAGCAATGCTTTAGAATCCTCATACAAACACGCCTTTTATCGAAAGTTTAAACTTCCTACCATTGAATTTAGAAAGCTGAATGGTGATTTAAAGGAATGGCTGCCTTTCTGGAGCCAGTTTAAATAAATAGACGATGATGAGAGCATAGCACCCGAGGTTAAGTATAATTATTTCTTTCAAGCAACAGTTCCTGGGTCCCGAGCTAAGCAAGTTATGGAAAGTTTTCCACCTTCAGGAAAAAATTATACGTTAGCTAAACAGGCACTCCAGGCACGGTTTGGGAGTGAGGATCTTCTTATTGAAGTTTATATTAGAGAACTTTTAGGCTTGATTTTGGACAATTCTAGATCCTCTAAATGTTCTTTGTCGCAGTTGTATAATAAGTTAGTGTCACTTGAGTGCCTTAGAAACATTAGATGTAACGACGGGGAAATGTGCATCTATTTTGTGCCCGTTGATAGAATCGTGTATGACAGAAAATTTTCTCCGAGTTTGGCAGAGAAGTTCATCTTCAAACGATATGGAAAAAGCAGAAGTTTGTCTTACTGGGCTGATGGAGTTTATGAAACAAGAAGTACAGAACGAAGAACGTATTTCTGTAGCGAAGGCAGGTTTTGAGATGGTTCAAGAAAAACTGAATAAGAAGAGAGAAAACTTAAGTTTCTCATCCGAGTTGGATATACACACTGCAATGGATCTTCTTACTACTCAAGAATATAAACCAAGTTGCATTTTTTGTATTTCAGGAAAGCATTCCAGTGTAGACTGTTTCAGGGCTAGAAGTATGTCGTTAGATGAAAAGATGCAGATTATAAAAGGAAAAAGATGCTGTTTAATTTGTTTGAAAGCCATGACGCCGACCTATAACTCCAAGAGATGCGATACAGCCCAAAGTGTGCAATACGCAATAACAAGCATTTCTGTTGCTTTGTCCTGATTATCAGAAAACTATATAGTCCAGAGAAATTAGACAAAATAAAAGCAAAACTTCGGAAAAATTCCCGGAACCTTGATATTGTGGTTCTAAACAAAATGTCAAAAGTCCTCATCGATCCGAGTGCCGCTAAAAATTTTAAGGGGGGGCAAATGTCACCAAAAACGGTATTTCTTGAATATCTCGTTAACGGTCACTTTTACAAAAAAAATATTGATTATCAAATTTGTAGCTTATGAAATTTTTAACAATAAAGATATCATAACTTTTATTCATAAAAGTAACCGTTTTGGAGATAATTCGATTTACAGAGTTGAAACGTGCACTCTTTTCCACACCACCTTCGAGGTAGAGTACAAGGTGCGTTTTTTTCATGTGGTGTCCCCAGTAGGCATATTCCACGTTTGCTTTTGTTTGAAAAATGTTTATTAAAAAAAAAATTATAGTGAACTTGTTCATTAATCAATTTTGTATTCAAAACAGGAGTTATTAATATTCATCTTCAGACTATTTCAATCGGTATGCTTTCCTCTTCATCATCTTTTTCTTCTTCTTCTTCTTCTTGTTCTTCTGCTGTCTTCTCTATTTCCATAGATTCGGTCAGGAAACGTGATGGATCTACATCTTCAGTGGAGTCGCAAGTATCGACGTCATTTATATCGGGTGTTACATTTAAGCAAGACTGACGAGATAAAGTATTTTTTTTTCGGATTTTGTTCACAACGTTGTTTATAGTATAGTCATAGTGACGTTCTCCAAAGCACCCTACATTTATCAGTTTACCCAATCCTTTACCTTAAAATAATTCCAGGTTTCTTAAGATTTCTTAAATAATTTGTTATAAACGTTTGAAAAAAAAAACTATATGTTATTCGGAACAAAAGTATCTTTATGTGGCTCGGCTGTAATTATATATATATATAAACAGTCCAGCCACGCCAAATAAAGTATAATTTTTGCTCCTAATAACATAATATACTATTATGCTCCTACACGAATAGCAAGCTGATGTCCCTTGAGGTTTTATGACAACGGAGGGGAACTTTTCGAAGCACATTCCTTCTCTATCTAGACTACAGTGTACTATATATGTGTTTCTTTCTATTTTTATGGGCTCTGAAGGTAGAAAATTCTGGAATATTTCAAGTCGCAACTCCAATGAGATATACATGTCATTGAGGAGTGCATCTATTCGTTACGACTCTCTAAATCGAATTATCTCCAAAACGGTTACCTTTACGAATAAAAGTCATGATATCTTTATTGTTAGAAATTTTATAGGCTACAAATTTGATAATCAATATTTTTTCTGTAAAAGTGACCGTTAACGAGATATTCACGAAATACCGTTTTTGGTGACCTTTGCCCCCCCTTAAAATTTTTAGCGGCACTCGGATCGATGAGGACTTTTGACATTTTGTTTAGAACCACAATATCAAGGCTCATACCAAAATCCAGCTTTCCGGGAATTTTTCCGAAGAGCAATGTCTAATTTCCCTGGACTAATAACTTTCAAATCTGTTTCAGAAAAATCAAACGTTGAAGACAGTGTACCTAATGACAATGTTTTGGCCAATGTTACATGCGATACAGGTGTAATTATTTCTACTCTTGTTGTTTTGCTGAGAGGAAATGACTGCCAACGGCCGGTAAGAGCTGTCATAGATACAGGATCTCAGCGATCCTACATCTTGAAACAAACTGCGGAGGAAATGAAATACCATCCAGTCGAACAGGAAGCAGTGGTTCATTCGTTATTTGGAGGAAAAAAGACAAGTATCTGCATGCACAATAAATTCAGGATTCACACCGCTAATTTAAATGATAGTTATCATTGCAACTTTGAGGCTATGGACCAAATGAATATTTGTGGGAAGTTACCTCATGTACTTAAGGGAACTTGGATGAAAGAACTTGCAGGTACCAACATTATTTTTTCTGATGTTTTCGAAGATGCTGGAGCAATAGAGATATTAATCGGTGCTAATGTTGCTGGAAAACTCTACACAGGTAACCGGAAGGAATTATCCTGCGGACTCGTTGCAGTAGAGACTCAGTTAGGTTGGACGATCATGGGAAAAACTTCTACGTGTACGTCTAAGGGTACTATAGCTATGGTGGTTACGAATGTGCTTGTTAATGATATTAATATGGCTGACTTTTGGAAACTTGAATTAATCGGCATTACTGATTCTTCAGAAAAGAAGACAATTATGGAGTTACATACTGAAGCTTTACGACATTTTTCAGAAACAGTGACAGTAAATTCTGAGGGCAGATATGAAGTGAATATGCCTTGGAAGGAAGGTCATCGACCTATGCCCACTAATTATGAAATGGCTCTTAGGAGATTAAGTGCAACTGTCAGAAAATTTAAGACTGATGGCTATTACGATGAGTACCAGCAAGTCCTAGATGAATGGTTGGAAGAAGGAGTTATCGAGAGAGTGTGGGAAACCGACGAAGGCGGACACTACTTGCCTCATAGGCATGTAGTAAAAGAAAATAGTACAACCAGAATTCGACCCGTCTTTGATGCGTCAGCGCATGAGAAGAATTATCCGGCATTGAACGACTGTTTGGATAAGGGACTAAACTTGATAGAACAGATACCTCAGTTGTTGCTTTGAAGAGAATAATTGTTGTACAAATGTTCTTGGTATGACGTGGAACCGAAAACGCGATACATTAGGAATCAGTGATAACTGCTTGAAATTCTCTGAGAGTAAAGTCACTAAAAGAATTATTTTATCCATGGCTCATAAGATTTTTGACCCGATAGGTTTCACATGTCCAGTCTCTCTATGTCCAAAAATTCTTCTGCGGGATATGTGGGAATCAAAAATTGGTTGGGATGACGAGGTTGATAACCAGATTAGATATAAGTTTTTACAGTGGGCTGAGAAATTGCATTATTTACATGATGTTAAAATTCCCCGGTGGCTACCAAAGATGATTGGGCCAGCTGAATGGACTCTTTACACGTTCTGTGATGCCAGCGAGTCTGCTTACGCGTGTGTAATTTCCTTGCAAATAGAAAGCGACTCTGGGGTCAATGTCCAGTTGATACAAGCCAAAACAAGGATTTCACCTAGGAAAAGGGTAACAATTCCACGCCTGGAGCTATTTGCAGTTACTATAGGAGCTAGACTATATTCAAGTGTAGTTGAAACATTGCCTGAAAAGTGTGTACCATACTTTTGGACCGATTCTTCCACTGTATTAGCATGGATTCTGAGGGAAGATAAATGGGCAACTTTCGTGTGAAATCGTGCAGAGGAGATCAGAAAGAAGACAAAAGTAGATCAATGGCATCATGTCCCTGGTGCTCAGAATCCAGCGGATTTACTCTCTAGAGGTTGCTCAGGAAGACAACTTTTGCAGTCCTGATGGTGGGAGGGACCCGACTGGTTGCGGAAAACTTTGGATAAATGGCCGTCAGCTGAGAGTGTCTCTGATGAAGAGACTATTATGAAAGAGAAGATGAAGTCGGTGACTTCTTCTTTGCTGTGTACTCGTAAAATGCCCTTCCAGAAAGACAGTGTTACGAGGGTCGTACGTTTAAGAACATCTTTAGGTGAAGTTTTGCGACCCCTACAAAGACTCTATCTTCTGCTGGAAGCACAAGATAACTTGAATTCTGCTTCTGAAGAAAAAAATATACTGAAGGGACGTGCCAAGCAAGATATAAAGCCTCGCCAACCAGAAGTGAAAACTAGAAGAGGAAGAGTAATTAATATACCTAGCAAATTATTAGATTAATGATTTTGTGAAATTGTATATTTGTATTGTTTTTCGCTTAAGTTAACTCCAAGTGTTCTGTTAACTTAGGTGGGAGGATGTTGCAGTTGCAGATATTTTGACGTAGTAAGGGTACTTAAAAAACAATCAGTTGTTGTTGTTAATAAAAAATACATTATCTGACAGTGAGTCTTCTCAGTTTTTATATCCGAAATCTACCCAATTTTCGACAAATACTGCTATCGACTTTCTGCGATCCTACCGAGGCATTATTATTTTATGTACCTAGATGTATTATAAACGTTCCCTGTGCTACAATCTAGCTTAATAAGAAGTGAGTAGAAGGAGCAATTTTTCGACGCAGTACAAGGGTAGTTATAAAAAATCTGTAGAGGGGTTTACACGGAACTTCCCTCGCGCGAATTGGATCAATCAAAACAAGCCCACGTACTCAGGAAAGTATTTGACGGGAATTTATTGTTCGCTGCTAGAATAACTGAGCCACTGGCGCGCTCAAATTAAACAAGTTTCTAGTGCATTATAATAGTATATTATGATACAAGTGTATAAGTATGACTTTAAAGCACGTGCTACGAGTTTGAGCACGACGCGCTAGCGGAGAGCTTTTAACGTCGCTAGTGCTTTAATGGCTCTTATACAGTGCATCATACGCTATTTTTTTCTACGATCGTAACAAAAATATGGGTGACACTTTTTCCGTCATATTGTGTTATATATTCTAGGTTATCTTGATATTAAAATTTACGGCAAAGCGTGTTTTAATAAATTATTAAAACACGCCTCCAACGACAACGTGCGAATAAGACGTAGTTTGGGCGCTAATGTTAAGAGTGCTACACACGTCGCTTTTGACACTAGAAACGATGCAAAAAATTGTCATTTTCACACGATCGTAGAAAAAGTTACATTACTATTGTGCCCCGTTTCTGATACCCTGTATCTGTTAGATCTCATGTTCATCAATGATAAAGCCTGAGCTATATGCAAATATTACTTTTAACTTTTGCAAATGAAAGAAGTGGAAGTTCTGACACTAAATATTTTGAAAAATCAAAAGCAACTAGGGGCACAAATATCTTAACGTTCCTAGTAATACAGCAGCAGTAAAAAGAGACACTTGGTAATTCAAAGTAAATCAACTTGAAAATAAAATAAATTGAAAAGCGGGCCTAAGAATTGTCATGGAAGGGAAGTTCCTTGGAATATAAACATTACTTATTGAAGTTCAACTTAACCGCACGAATACTATTTCCGTCTTAGTCAGGAATCACGAACCATAAATTCGATCCTAGGGCGTGCGCTCGAAAATATATGTACACTATCTGGAATGACCTTTCGGATCTACATGTGGTGGGCCCATTGCTTTTGCAATTGAAAAAAAAAAGAAAAAATATTTTCAGATTTCTTTTTATTAGTAAAAATTTATGTATTTTATGCGTACATCGCATTTGCAGGCTTAATTTTGCATATTTCTTAATACTTTTTAAGCTAGTGGAAAGATTACTTTTTCTAGATTCCGATAACGTCAAATTAAACTCTAAATTATGTTTAACAAATGCTACAGATTTTTTTTAACAAAGCGTAGTGGGAATACTAATATACTGCGCTTGCAAATCATTTGTATATATTTTATTTCTCATAATAATATTACGCTGATTGGTAATACGTGAATAAAGTCATTTGCAATCACTAGAAAACAGAGATTAATTTACTTGCGAACAAAAACAAAACCATTAAAAGTAAGCACTTCATGTTCTTCACCTATTTATTATAACTTAAAGGCGAATAAAAACATAGAAATAATGTATTGCTCTTCTCATAAAGCAGCTATAAGCAGAAGAAGATTCAAGAAAACAAACTCTAAATTGTTTTACTCTGAACGTCCCACGCAAGTGCTTATAAAAAGCAAAGGAAAATAGGGCTAAAAATATCTTAACGTGCCCAATAATATTGATACAATCAAACGAAGCAGTTGGTGCCTGAACAGAATTGCCTGAGAGGCTGATTCAGGATTCCTTTACTTTGCGCTGATTCTATCCGTCAAGCACGTAAACAAGACTGTGTTTACGTTTTAAACCAATGTAGTCAATGGTACTTGAACGGACGACAGTAGAAACACTAACCCTGGAGCACAGCCTCATGCCCCAATATTATGGCTTAGAAGGGGTAGTGAATGAATCAAACATTAAATGCAGATTATTTTAATATAAAAAATAAACTGGTATTTATACAAAACTAAAAAATGCTTAACGAAGTAACAATATCAAAGTTCATATATACAGTTTACTGGGTCAGAGTGTTTAAATTACAAAACAGCAGAGTAGCAATTCTGCAGTTTTTATTTCCTGCTAGAGCGAAGGTTGCCCGTTGAACTTGCTACTGTAGGTCGGTATTGTGCATGGAGTGCAGATTTGCATTTTTCCTTGTAGCCTGACGGGCTAGTTTAATTTAATTTAAATACTACAATCACCAGCCTGAAAACTGGTTGCCCAAAGTTAGCTCAAAAAGCCAAGATCCAAATCATAAGCTCAGGTAGTAACGTGGAAAGAAACACAGGATAATTTCTTATTATTATATAATAACGTTTAACTGGATACATTAAATTAAACTGTATTAAAACAACGCGAAACAATAGAATGTAATAAAAATAAAATAACTCTTCTAACGGGGGTTCGTTCATCTGTAGTCGAGCGGTGGCACACTATTGCGGGACAGCCTGTACATCAGTCCTCTCGTCACGTTGGCAACACGCCGGCCCTGAACAGGTATTATGACAGATTAGTAGGCCGCCAATAATGGCGGACGGCAACAACACATTTGATCTTAAAATCGTTCAATAAACAAAACTGCAGTCGAAATCAAACTAAGTTGTGTGCATACCTAGTGCGTCTGGTGGTGAAACTCCCATCGTTCAAGTGGCGGACGATGCGTTTGATTCGCTTTACTTGCCAACTGTTTTGTTTCCCCCAGGTGAGTGAATTATGCTTAACTGTGCACCGCTTCTTGCTGACGAAGGCGGCCGCTGGGTTACCCTAGCTCCGCGAGTGCGTGCCTATGGATGGTGGCCTCGGGCTCGTTCGACCGGGACCCCTGGTGCACGCGCCTCGGCCTCGGGGATACGAAAGTCGCCCCAGACGCGATTATCGGGGCTAATTACGTCTGCGTCGCCATCCTGGTGCCGGGAAATTTGCTTCGCGGACGGCGTCGTCACCGGCGAGCACGACTTGGCCTCCCGTGTGCCTAAACTTTGGAGGGCGTCGTCAGCGAGTTCGGAAATACTCTGCTTACGTCCAGGTGTCTGACACCGTCGCCGTTGGACCTGGGGCAGTCCTCTAGGTCGCTAGGTGCTCGGGAAATAACGTCGGAAAGTAAATAACAATCCAAACGTGCAGGGATTCGAGGAAGTAACGTTGGAAAGTATAACATAACAATCCAAACGTGCAGGAGTTCAAAAGAATAACGTCGGAAAGTAAATAACAATCCAAACGTGCAGGAATTCGAGAAAGTAACGTTGGAAAGTATAACATAACAATCCAAACGTTCGGGGTTCAGGTAGCTGGTCGGGATACCCTCGAAAAGTCCTGGGGGACACTCCTGAGAGTACAGGTGAGACTAGAAGAGTGGGAAGATCTAGGAAATTCTAGGAAATTCTCGAAGATGCTCGAAGAGCCCGGAGGCTCTCCTGAGCGGAATCAGGTCTGGAAGAGGTTCGGGAAAAATACTAGGAAATTCTGTCTTGTCTGCGCTCCGAATTCTGCTTTTATACCTGGTGCGAGCGTAATCGGAGGTCGTTGAAGAGGGGATTCGTGCGCAGTGGTGTTAGGACGATCGCTTGCGGTGACGTCACGTCGTCCTCTCGGCGCGCAGCTTCGGTCTGTAACGTGGTGCACGACAAGGGGGAACATGCTAATTAATTTTTAATTTACAGAATCGCATTCGCGCTGGGCGTAACGTTACACATGATCCTCCCCTCGGAAAAATGAAGGACCACCGGCGGAGAAAACATCAAGAAGAATACCTGGAGGTCGGTTGCCGGTCCGTCGGTACTAGTTACAGGGTGATTAATTTCTGACGGGTTAAATATAGAAGCTGCTACTTCAACACATACTCCTTTCGCACACTCTCATCCAAGCTTCGGCGTTTAAGCCTACAATATCATGCCGTAATCCGGGTTCACGGTGGCAAGATCACGCTTCAAGATAAGACTGCTTTAACAAGGAACTTTCCACGTGCGAAAAAGAATACGACGTACAAATGTCAAACTAAGGCAAGCGAATTGCCTAACGGGCGGGCCGGAATATACTCTCATTTTAATATTCTGGGACGAATGTCGGGCGGCGCGATCGGCGCGCAAACATTCAAACTCTCTGGAGCGGAAGCAGGGGCCGCGGTGTCGGCGTACAACCATTGAAACTCCCTAGAGTTAGTGCATATGCCCCGGAATGGGCATGCAAGCATTCATACGTCCTGGAACATGTTCAGAGCCGCGGTGTCGGCGTACGAACGTTCTGGAAGTATTTAATCATGCGAAGACATTCTGGTTTCAGGACAATTTTACTTTCACACAATTAATCAACCGGAGGAAATCACAGAGGCCGCGGAGTCCGGCGTGCAATTTCCAGGAAACAGGGAAACAGGCGCATCGGATTCCATTTACAGGCGCTGGCACCGGAAAAAGTGACTTCCTTTCTACATTCTCTCCTTCAAGCTTCGACGATTAAGTCTACAACCTCCTGCTGTTGCCCGGGTTTACGGCAGCAAATAGAGTACGCTTTAGAAGTGAGCACTTTCAGGGTAAGCTTTCATACTAACTATGGCGGCATTCACAAAAACTTACATGCATAATTTTTCAGGTATACATCAGGCGCTTACACACGGATACATGCGGCTCTGGGACTGGAAAATTTCCACGGATACGACAGGTGCTTACCGGCGGAGCTAGTATGGAAAAATTCCACGGATACAACCGGTGTTTATCGGCGGAACTGGTACTGGAAAATTTCTATGGATACACTAGGTGCTTACAGGCGGATCCGGTACAGGAAAATTCCTACGGAGAGACATCTGGATTGTCTCGGAAGGTCCGTAGTATTTTCGGCCATTTGCGGATCTAGTCTTGGAAAACTACCACGGAAGGACATCTGGATTGTCCGGGCGGTCCGTGGTCGGAGTCTTCCGCCATCTGCTGGGGTACCTCGGGGTTGCTGGGCCCGTACCAATACTGAAGAATAGTATTGGCCCCTGAGGGAGAATTTCCTAGACTAGACGGGATTTCTGGAAGATCTTATCTGGACGGGAACGGACGTGGACGGGGATTTCGGAATACTAAGCTTGAACGTTTCTGTTACTGGGCACTGGTACATTTTCTCTGACGGCTAAGCTGGAACAGGTTTTGTACATTATTAGATTTTACTTACAACATTTACTAGTTCGGTTTTTAACAGGGTTTTTTCCTCGGGCGCCATCTGGATAATCTGGATTCTGGACTACTGGAATATCGGGCTAGCGGAATACTGGAATATTGGAATATCGGAACGGCGGGGCTTTTATTCTGTTTCTTTCCTGGTTACTGTCTGAGTTTTCGTCCCTGCTCGCGTGCGCCAAAATGTAGCCTGACGGGCTAGTTTAATTTAATTTAAATACTACAATCACCAGCCCGAAAACTGGTTGCCCAAAGTTAGCTCAAAAAGCCAAGATCCAAATCATAAGCTCAGGTAGTAACGTGGAAAGAAACACAGGATAATTTCTTATTATTATATAATAACGTTTAACTGGATACATTAAATTAAACTGTATTAAAACAACGCGAAACAATAGAATGTAATAAAAATAAAATAACTCTTCTAACGGGGGTTCGTTCATCTGTAGTCGAGCGGTGGCACACTATTGCGGGACAGCCTGTACATCAGTCCTCTCGTCACGTTGGCAACACGCCGGCCCTGAACAGGTATTATGACAGATTAGTAGGCCGCCAATAATGGCGGACGGCAACAACACATTTGATCTTAAAATCGTTCAATAAACAAAACTGCAGTCGAAATCAAACTAAGTTGTGTGCATACCTAGTGCGTCTGGTGGTGAAACTCCCATCGTTCAAGTGGCGGACGATGCGTTTGATTCGCTTTACTTGCCAACTGTTTTGTTTCCCCCAGGTGAGTGAATTATGCTTAACTGTGCACCGCTTCTTGCTGACGAAGGCGGCCGCTGGGTTACCCTAGCTCCGCGAGTGCGTGCCTATGGATGGTGGCCTCGGGCTCGTTCGACCGGGACCCCTGGTGCACGCGCCTCGGCCTCGGGGATACGAAAGTCGCCCCAGACGCGATTATCGGGGCTAATTACGTCTGCGTCGCCATCCTGGTGCCGGGAAATTTGCTTCGCGGACGGCGTCGTCACCGGCGAGCACGACTTGGCCTCCCGTGTGCCTAAACTTTGGAGGGCGTCGTCAGCGAGTTCGGAAATACTCTGCTTACGTCCAGGTGTCTGACACCGTCGCCGTTGGACCTGGGGCAGTCCTCTAGGTCGCTAGGTGCTCGGGAAATAACGTCGGAAAGTAAATAACAATCCAAACGTGCAGGGATTCGAGGAAGTAACGTTGGAAAGTATGTAGCCTGACGGGCTAGTTTAATTTAAATACTACAATCACCAGCCTGAAAACTGGTTGCCCAAAGTTAGCTCAAAAAGCCAAGATCCAAATCATAAGCTCAGGTAGTAACGTGGAAAGAAACACAGGATAATTTCTTATTATTATATAATAACGTTTAACTGGATACATTAAATTAAACTGTATTAAAACAACGCGAAACAATAGAATGTAATAAAAATAAAATAACTCTTCTAACGGGGGTTCGTTCATCTGTAGTCGAGCGGTGGCACACTATTGCGGGACAGCCTGTACATCAGTCCTCTCGTCACGTTGGCAACACGCCGGCCCTGAATAGGTATTATGACAGATTAGTAGGCCGCCAATAATGGCGGACGACAACAACACATTTGATCTTAAAATCGTTCAATAAACAAAACTGCAGTCAAAATCAAACTAAGTTGTGTGCATACCTAGTGCGTCTGGTGGTGAAACTCCCATCGTTCAAGTGGCGGACGATGCGTTTGATTCGCTTTACTTGCCAACTGTTTTGTTTCCCCCAGGTGAGTGAATTTTGCTTAACTGTGTACCGTTTCTTGCTGACGAAGGCGGCCGCTGGGTTACCCTAGCTCCGCGAGTGCGTGCCTATGGACGGTGGCCTCGGGCTCGTTCGACCGGGACCCCTGGTGCACGCGCCTCGGCCTCGGGGATGCAAAAGTCGCCCCAGACGCAATTATCGGACCTAATTACGTCTACGTCGCCGTCCTGGTGCCGGGAAATTTGCTTCGCGGACGGCGTCGTCACCGGCGAGCACGACTTGCCCTCCCGTGTGCCTAAACTTTGGAGGGCGTCGTCAGCGAGTTCGGAAATACTCTGCTTACGTCCAGGTGTCTGACACCGTCGCCGTTGGACCTGGGGCAGTCCTCTAGGTCGCTAGGTGCTCGGGAAATAATGTCGGAAAGTAAATAACAATCCAGACGTGCAGGAATTCGAGGAAGTAACGTTGAGAAGTAACGTAACAACCCAAACGTGCAGGAGATTAAAAGAATAACGTCGGAAAGTAAATAACAATCCAAACGTGCAGGAATTCGAGGAAGTAACGTTGGGAAGTAACGTAACAACCCAAACGTTCAAGGGTTCAGGTGACTGGTCGGAATACCCTCGAAAAGTCCTGGGGGACACTCCTGAGAGTACAGGTGAGACTAGAGGAGTGGGAAGATCTAGGAAATTCTAGGAAATTCTAGGAAATTCTCGAAGATGCTCGAAGAGCCCGGAGGCTCTCCTGAGCGGAATCAGGTCTGGAAGAGGTTCGGGAAAAATACTAGGAAATTCTCGAAGATGCTCGAAGAGCCCGGAGGCTCTCCTGAGCGGAATCAGGTCTGGAAGAGGTTCGGGAAAAATACTAGGAAATTCTGTCTTGTCTGCGCTCCGAATTCTGCTTTTATACCCGGTGCGAGCGTAATCGGAGGTCGTTGGAGAGGGGATCCGATACGGTCTAGGTGCGCAGTGGTGTTAGGGCGATCGCTTGCGGTAACGTCACGTCGTCCTCTCGGCGCGGAGCTTCGGTCTCTAACGTGGTGCACGACAAGGGGGAACGCGCTAATTAATTTTTAATTTACAGAATCGCGTTCGCGCTGGGCGTAACGTTACAAGTATAACATAACAATCCAAACGTGCAGGAGTTCAAAAGAATAACGTCGGAAAGTAAATAACAATCCAAACGTGCAGGAATTCGAGAAAGTAACGTTGGAAAGTATAACATAACAATCCAAACGTTCGGGGTTCAGGTAGCTGGTCGGGATACCCTCGAAAAGTCCTGGGGGACACTCCTGAGAGTACAGGTGAGACTAGAAGAGTGGGAAGATCTAGGAAATTCTAGGAAATTTTCGAAGATGCTCGAAGAGCCCGGAGGCTCTCCTGAGCGGAATCAGGTCTGGAAGAGGTTCGGGAAAAATACTAGGAAATTCTGTCTTGTCTGCGCTCCGAATTCTGCTTTTATACCTGGTGCGAGCGTAATCGGAGGTCGTTGAAGAGGGGATTCGTGCGCAGTGGTGTTAGGACGATCGCTTGCGGTGACGTCACGTCGTCCTCTCGGCGCGGAGCTTCGGTCTGTAACGTGGTGCACGACAAGGGGGAACGCGCTAATTAATTTTTAATTTACAGAATCGCATTCGCGCTGGGCGTAACGTTACATCCTGGTCTTTAACTCGTCTGATTGCGTAATAACACTGGCTTTTAAATTATGAATAATGTTCCGTAAATTTGGACTGAAATATATATTTTTAATCTAATTTAAACATATTAAATTTAGTAATTATGAGGCAAAGACTGGTGATTGCAACATTAAAATTTTCTTGCTAATAAATGGGAATTGCATTTAAAAACGTGCAACTGGATTTCGTAAATTTTAGAAAATAAAATTTATGTGTGTTTAAATCAAGTTTAAACATATTGCCAATTTTAGGCCGAAGAAAAAGAAAAGGAAAACTATATTGTTTCTTCCACATTAAGGGTTTTTAGAGAATATTCTTCTACGGCGGACTGGCGTTGTTTGGATTGATGCTTCCTTCGGTTGATCCTTTTCCGAATGTAGTAGAAGGCTCCTATTAGAGCGGCGGCTCCCAATATGCTGCCGGTGATCCCGCTGGATAGATAGAAATGATGTCGAATAGTTTCCGATGTTACGTCTTTTAGACGCTGTTGACGATTCTTCTGGATAAGTAGTAGCGACGTCGGATGGCTCTCCATGCTACTTCCTTCAGATGATGTTGCAGGTCTAACCGAGAGGGTTGTAAATCCTCGAAGTGGTTCGGTTGCTGCAACACTGGCTCCTTTGCTATTTCTGTAAAAGAGCTTTTGTGTTATTGTGTCGTTGACTATGTTACCAATTGGTTTGGAACATCCTGCCAACGTCCATCGGCTGCCTCTTCCTTTGGAGACGAACATTATATGAGTGCATACGATAATTAATATCACTCTTGCCGAGGTTAGCTGTTTTAAAAGTTTCTGTATTGGTGTTCCACATTGCGAGTAATCGGTAAATTTCCTCGCAGAATTTAATAAGCCGTCTTCTTGATTCCATCTTCTACGAGGGGCTAAGTGCTTAGCGAACTCGGAGGTTTGCTCGCTTGCTGCATCTGTTGATGCCATTTCTTGATGCCACCCTCCACTAGGTGCTAATTGTTTATTGAACTCGGAGGGTTTCTCGATTGCTGCAGTTCCTGCTGCAACTTCTTGACTCCATCCATCGCTAGGTGCGAAGTGTTTGGTGTCGGATTTTTCTTTTCCTGCATCCCCTGCCGACAAGTCTTGGTGCCGCTTTCCACCGGGTGTCAAGTTTTTAATGGAGTCGGAGGGTTTTCCATTTTCTGCAGTTATTGCTGTAACTTCTGGGCTCCGGCCATTACCGAGTGTCAAGTTTTTAGTGGGCTCGGAGGTGTTGTTGTTAGCAGCAGTTATTGCTGCAGCTTCTTGGCTCCATCCATCGCTAGGAGCTGCTGTCGAAGCATCTGGAGGAGTTCCAACGATTTTTTCGTGGCCTGCAATTTCTGGACTGCATCCACTGCTTGGAGCTGCTGTAGGAGTTTCAACGATTTGTTCGTGGTCTGCAATTTCCTTTCCTTTCTGTCCATCGACTTTGTGAATGGGAACTTCCTGAATGGGAACTTCGTGGATGCGGACTTCATGAACGAGGATTTCGTGAGTGAGGACTTCGGAGGTTCCATGCACTTGGTGATTTTCTTGTGGATGAGAAGATGCTACCTTTTCACATTCGATGATAACAGGATGTTGAACTTCCGTATTCTTTATATTGGCAGCTGCGATTGCTCGTTCTTCCGCTGTAGGATCGGTTGTTAATATTTTCTTCACCTGCTGGATTGTTTGCTTGTCATTGGTAGGTGAACTTCGGAACTGACCACAGCTTTTGATGTAGTGACCTCCATGATTAAGAGTTTCGGAAGCTTCAATTTTCTGCGGTCTTTCCTGTACTGATTCTGTGAATTTCTTTTCACGTACCTGATATTTTGGGGAAAGTGTTCTTTGTGTGGGTACTTCTTCTGTGTCCCAGAATTTCTGCAACTGATATTCTTCTCCAATTTTGGCAACCATGGTGTTGACTTTAATGCTGTCGTTATGCTGTCTTCCAATGGTTCCAGATAATACCCAACCCAGTTTGGTATTTTGTCCCAAGATGCCATCCTTTGTTCTAGTGATTCCTTCTAGAATTATTTTTGAATATTCTTCGGCGCCTAGAATTATGTCTATGGGGCCAGGTTGGTTGAAGGTTGGATCGGCGATGAAAATATTGCTCCAGGAATTGATATTTATGTTTGGGATAGGGGATGAAGGCATGGCTTTGGTAAGTTTGGGAAGTATTAGTAAATTGACAGGTAGGGAAAAGTTACTTGAAAATCTAGGTGTGATCAAACCTGGGATTTTCCATTTGGCAATTTTTGGCTCGCTGTTCCCAATTCCTGTTATTTCAGCTCGAACCTTGGTCCTGGGTAACCCCAATAATTCGGCTGATGCTTCCGTGATAAACGACCCCTGAGACCCGGGATCTATTAATACTCGTAGTAGATGAGTCATCCCGGATGCTGCCTTTACTTGAACCATTGCTGTGGCAAGTAGAACTTGGCTCTCCTGTGCGCCTAAATTGGCGGTGATGATGTCCGACTTCGGCTTCTTTTCTGGAGCGTTGGAAGTCTTCATAGCTGCTGCATGAGCTGACGTTCTCATCCTTTGGGCAGGGAGCGGCCTTGATGGTAGCTGCGTCTTATGAAGCAGTGTATGATGCGGGAAGCGACAGATCCTACAATTAAAATAGGCACGACATGGTATATTTGAATCGTGCCGCAAGCATCGATAGCACAATCGATTGGTTTTTACTGCTTCTAGTTTTTCATGGGTAGATAGCCTCTGGAATTGGCTACAGTTGTCGATGTAATGATCTCCATGGCACAGCTTGCAATTTAGGGATGCGGAAGCGTAATTCTTCTGTGGTCTTTCCTGCGTGGGCTTTCGAGCTCCATCTATGGATTCTAGGGATTGGAACCGCACTTGCAGGAAAGCCATTAAATTTTGGTGATCCTGGACTTCATTTGGACATTGAAGCGACTGTTCATATAATTTGTTGGTTTCAGGATCCCATTTTCGAGCGATAGCTCTGTTAATCCACGGACCCCAACTGTCAGTGGAGATGCCTAAATTTTTGATTGCCTCCACACATTCCTTGATGGAGTCGTGCAATCTTTTTAACCCTTGGGCTGACTCTTTGGAGAGGACCGGCAGATCGAATATGGTATCTAGCAATTTAGTTAAAATAAGGCGATTATTTTGATACCTTTGTTGCAGCAGATTCCAGGCGGTGTTGTAGTTTGCTTGGGTAACAGCTAGATGCTGGATCAGTCGGCTTGGCTCTCCCTTAACATGCGTCTTTAAATATTGCATCTTGATGACATCGTCCATATTCTGGTTGTCAACTACTAATTTGGTGAACAGGCCCTTGAAAGTGGCCCATTCCTCATAATTTCCCTCGTATATGGGAATTTTGACTTGAGGAAGCCAGATGGCTGCTGCTTGCTCGTTCCTTGTCGGTGCTTGCAATAAAATAATTAAATTTCTATACCTGTCTTCCAACGTAGTATATTCAGGACTGAAGTGCATTTGTTCTGAAGCCATGTCGTTTGACATAACTTCTTCGTCCATCTCGACCACACGATCCCATTTTTCTCTTAATTCCCTTGTCGTGATGGCGGGCCTCCCTAATTCTTGTGTTAGTTCGGCGTCGTCCATCGCTTGCTTAAAATTCTGAATCCGAATCTGCAGTTTTCGGATACGAACCTTTTGCTCGGGGTTGGCCACCATTTCCTCTTGAGTTCTGCTTACGGAGGGGTTGGAAATTTCCGTTGATTTTGAACAGCTCTGCAAGTAACTTTTTGCTTCGCCGTATATGGCTTTAATTTGGTCGTAATACCCTGTTTTAAAATAATTATGAGTTGGAATACTTAGCTGCCCCATTTCTGCATGATTTTTAGTTGCAGTGTTCCAAAGTTCGTCCAGCGTTTTGTTGCGACTGGCGATGTAGGCTTCATTTTTTCGGCTGGCAGGGTCCTTTTTGCTGTTGGATAATATTTGCTTTATCTTCTGCGCGAGCTCTTCTTGGGCGACAGCTAATTTGTTGAATTCCTCCATGTTGTTGGCCATTTTCTGGGAACTGGGTGGTTGGCAGATGTTGTCTTCTTCTCGGGATGTATTTTTTCGTTAGTTGGAGACAGATCCGGCTCGAAGGACCATGAACAGAGTTGCCTGAGAGGCTTAAACATGCCAATTACATCAATTATCTATATAAAACAATTACTGGCAGTGGGATTGGATGTACATCACCGGCGTATGCGATTGTAACCGCATCAATGCAACGGGCAACATGTTTGACGCTCGGCTGTATTTAACCGAACGGTCTTATTGTTGCAACGTTTTGACTCTTTTGTGACATTATTCTGTATCTGCTGGGTTATATTTTCGTTAAATGTAAAGCCTGACTTATGAATAAATTATTACTTTTATCTATTTTTTAGTTAACGAACAAATAAGCATAACTTAATTTTTTAACGTGCTTACCCTGTATATATTTGCCTGAAAATTTCTCGGTTTCATGCCAGGTAGACATATAATCTACATGCAAAATATTGTCATCCTCCAACAAATAGTTTTTGAGCTATACCGCCAACAGACAGATAGGCAGACAGACAGATAGACAGACAGACAGGTAAACAAGCAGACAGACGGAATTGAGAAAACCTGTTTTTCGTGATCTACAGACCCTCAAACGTGAATACGATATATGGAGAAGTTTAGGAAAGTGTTTTTTTTGCCATTACAATATCTCTTTCTTCCTTTAGACGAGGGAAGTAAAATGTCACAAATAAGTTACTAATAATAAGTAAGCCGGCAAGTTAACCAGTAGGGGGTCAAAATTTGATTAATCAGTATCAGTGACGTAACTGTTTTTTTTAAGTTAAAATGTAAGTTTTCTTTTCTTATATATAGTCTCATGTCCGGTAGGAACAGGTTTAAGTTTTTTCTAGTACGGGGTTAGGCGGAAAAGCAGCGCAGCTATATTTGGTAGCTGTGTTGAATCTCGCTCGCGCAAAAAAGACGTTAATACTATGTATTGAGATGGTATTAGGCCCACAACTTAGTTCTGTTTGCAGTGCAGGATAATTGACCGGTTCAATAAGCACAGAGTTGCGATGCTTTATGCAATTGCAATGTTAGACTAAAGTAAAATATTAAATGCATGGACAATGAGATGCGAGAGACAGTAAAATAGTCGAGAAAGGAACGCAAAGGCAAATCTTACTTTCACAGGGTTCGAAATTGACTTTTAAATAAATTAAAATAATAAAAGAATAGGTTTGTGCATAATGCAAAGCCAGACCGAAGAAAATTAATAGACACAAAAGGTTTGTTATGTGCATTTTAAAAGGAGCGTAATTTTCAATAAACCCAAGTATCGTGAAAATTGTGAGTAATCTGAAAGGTAAATTAAGCAAGATGAAAGATAACAGAACATTGCAAAGAGCAATTCGAGAAGCAGGCAACAGGAAAGGAAGCAAACGAAAAAAAATGGTGGAACTCTAATATGCCAGTGCGTTAATAATTAATAAGAATAGTGCAAGACAGAGCAGTGACCAAATAATAAAAAGAGTTTGTCTGTGTGACGCAAAATTAGTTATAGGAAAAAGACAATAATCTAGATTTTAAGACAAATGTTAATTCTAATTTATGTACTCAAATTTATTTCCCTTTATGTCCATTAATTATCAAACCTGATTTCCATTAACATAAGCATAACACCGTATCCTAGCAACTTGATGCTATTTTGTTAAACAAGAGAACAAATGAAAAAAAATGATAACAGGTTTGTCAGTTTTGTGCTCCACTTTGAAATACAATTTTGGACCATTAAAAGAGCATTTTACAAGCTAAAAGGTATTGCCTTTTATTGTGCCCATCGCAGTGTCTATGTGGTATCGTTGGTGGAAGTTTCCGCCACACAAAAATTAAAAATTCTTCAATTCTATCTACGAGGACATCTGGAGCGAGCACTTCAGCAGCCCAGGGAATAGTACGAGTCTGCAAGAACGTCTCAACCACCTTCTGCAGCCAGACGAGCATCTTCAGCCGAGGAAAATCAAAGGGTTAATCGCAGAGCAGCTTCGGTGCAGGTCCACCGGATCTTTACAAGGCAGGCGTGCCTGTGATTTAAGTGTTAAAGTTTGGGGAAAATCAGAAAAATACGAGATCAAACCTTTCTAGCTCGTTTCCAAGGCTCCAGCTACGCCGTAATTTGCTTACTAAGCAAGGCGTCATCAAATTTCGCTAATTTAGAGACAATTCTAAGCGACAAGAAACAATTCAGCAGACGGCGTCTGTCCTACATCATTACTAAAACAAAACAGTGTTAATTGTTGCCAAGCGCGAAAATTTGAATAATTACCTGATGTTTGTACCGCCAGATGCCAGCGCATATAGCACCAGCCTCGACACCGCAAGGTAAATGATGTTACAGATAATACCTGATGCTTTCTCATATTTTCACAAGTTTAAACGTTCAAAGAATGGCTGTTGCACTGGGCGGACATTTTGTGGTTTGACAGATAGCGAATATTTGAACTAACGTCGCGCATTTCAACTATTGATTTAGAATTGCTGGCTATAGTAATATTCAGATCAACTTTAAAATATAGTCAACTTCGGAACCTAACCTGAGAAATAGCTAATGTTTTCCCATTGAGCTAGCGTAATAGATAATTGCAATTGAATAAAATAGAAAGAGGGACATGCAGCCATTTGTTTGAGTAATTGAGTGTTACATTTAATTTTTAACCAGCCTATAATTACCCACAGATAAACTTTGAGCAGGGCATAGAATATTAACTTATTAAATATTACAATTATTGGCATCCAAAACGTAGAGCTTAGAGAGCTTCCTTTGTAGTTTATGTGTATTTTAAATTATCAATTAAGACGATTTATTATTATTATTATTTGTATTGTTAAAACGACATGTAATTCTATTATAATTTTATACTCAGGAACTTAAAAGTGTTACGTAAATATTGACTACCTTTTGCAATGTATGTATTTAAAAAATACTTAAAGAAATTCACATATGTCGAAAACTGTTGTTGAAACAAAAGCTTTAAAAAGCCTTAAATCAGAACTGAATTTAAAATTACGTAATGACTGTTACGTTTTTATTTTTAACTTTTTTAAAGATATTGTTCAAACAAATAAGACTATTTCTATAGAATATGAGACAAGATGAGAGGTGCAAGTCCCTTATCGTTACTTCAATACACTGTTGTTGGGGAGCGGTTTTTGCTATGCACGCTTTAGGACGCTCGTTCCTTAAGATAAATTCAGTCTTCGTAATGTTTAAACTGTGCTTTCAATGCAGTATGGCCGTTATAATATTATGTAGGCATATACCTGATCGCGCCATATGTACGAGAAGAGAATGCGCAAAGTAGATGGGAACTAATTATTACGAAGTCTAGAAGAAGGATATAGGTTTAAACTTGAGTCAGCGATTTATCAATACCGTTAGGAAAGAATTAGGACAGGGCATAGAGGGCAGATAGTGTGGCATTTCAGATTCAAATGTGACAGCGAGTATAAATTCGCATAGAAATTCTTTAATAACTTTAAAAAAATCTTGCTGGGAACAAGATTCGATCTCTCGACCTTAGGCTCGACAGTGCAGCACTGTCGCAGAGTAGTTACGCTTCCACTTAAGGTCTATTACTGGCAATTCTAATACCAATCGACTTTCTTTTAACGCCGTAGCGGTTGCTGTTTTTACAAAAGTTATGTAGTTTCATGACACCTTTCACATAATTTTGTGTGGCTAGGATTGATCGAGTATGACAAAAGTTGAAAATTTGTAAAATAGTCAATTTCGAAATCACTACTTTGGCAGGTTGTGGTGAAGTAATACATATTGTTTGCAATTTATACACAGACGTAAATTTCTATACGATCAAAGCAGCAGAAAAAGAGAAGAAATCGGCGAGGGTAGATCTACATGTTTAGAGAGAACAAAACAGCTTGCTGTTTGTCTTCATGAAACATCTAGAAATCTACAACATTTAAGAATTTATAAAATGTTTATGCAAAACCATTCCATCACATTCGCAAGTATAAAATCAGTCGATATTATTACAAGATATGACAACGATGTATTTGGCAGCTGTCGTAGTAAATAGTAACAATATTTATAGGCGAAGAAGGTTTTTGTTATACAAACAGCATTTGCACTAGATACTATTTGTGACAACATTGTGAGTAGATTCTGAAATATATAAATGTGTTTATTTTTTGTTGGGATACATAACAATTTATGACAGTTATGATGCGTTTAAATCTATTGTTTAGTTAATATTCTGACTTATAACAGGAAGCAGGAAACACATTGAATCCGCAAAATATTTGTTACGCATAGACAACCTCGATTTGAATGTTTATTTTGGTAGGGTTGTTCTTTTTATGTATCAGCGGTAGGGCTCTGGCTCTCTTTTCTTCAATATTCGTAGAGGACTGTAAGAAAGTAAAAGTAATGTAAGTAATCAATGCATTATATTCAGTGTTCAAGACAATTGCTATAATTTTTTCACATCTTTTTTATAACCAACATTCTAGTTTTAGTTAAGGAATTTGATATATGATATTTTTCTAGTCTAGGGAGTCGTTTTGATAACCTTTGTATCGTTTATAATCAAAAATTAAATAATAAAATAATAAAAAGAAAAATGTTAGTGACTTTAATGACATAACAATTGAAAGTAAATTGTCTAGTATCGTCTTGAAGAGCAGATAAGTCATTAGACATAATATAACAATAATTTTTATGAGTTTGAAGGTTGATTAATCGAGCGAGTAAAAATTTGCTTTCATACGAGTTCTGCACATTATTTGTTTGCATAGCGATTCATACCTTGTAACTCAAAATTTGGTAGAAATGGGCTTCAGAATTTACAACTGCAAAACTGACAACTTCCAACTGTAATAAAATAGTTAAAAAAAGTACTACTTTCTTTGTGATGTGGCGTTGAAAAAATGGTACTTTCTTTGCAATTTTTCATTAAAGATAAGATGACTTTCATGAGCACTATGCAAAAAATTAATTTATCTACTAAAATGTTATTAAAGGGTTCGTACAAGAAATTGTTTTTACTTAATGTTGAACATGAACAGTACGAATTACCTAAATGGGTCGAAAATACTACAAACAAGTGATAAATACGCTTATTATCGGAATTAATTAAAAGAAAAAATATTTGAGATTTCAAAGTAGAACAGAAACAAGTTCATGCCACTTGTATAATTTATCACAGTTGATAGATACAGTTTTGATAAACAGTTTATGTTTCCAAATAGCAAGAAATTACTTCGCAGTTATGAACCGCTTATTGGTATAATTTTTCACTTTATCAGTAATAACCTTAACGTTGCTGGCAATCGTATAGGTTTTCTACGTATCAAATCACGTCGTTTATTACATACGAAGAGGCCACGGATAGTACAATATGAAGGTTCTTGCGCTTCTAGCAGTTATCGTTTTTCAGGTGAGTTGTGTACAATTTTTGTATTTTTTAGTCAGACAAGTAAGGTGGAATGCTGTAGGTTAAATGAATTATTGTAGTTTCTTGAAGAGTACGCCAGCGGAATAAATTGAATAATGTACCAACTATGTTCGTTAATAGAATAAACGTTTTAAACTTCAATTGAGAAAGTAACTGATGATACCTTTCCTTAGCTATGTAGTATTTGCGAGCGTGTAGTTTTCAATTCATATGTGTTCAACTGTCTAAATGAAATAAAAGCAATGTTCTAGCAACATCCGGTTTTGTTTCTGTCTCTCTTGATAGATAGGATTTCAAGAATATGGCATATCTAAGTATTTCAAACTTAAAGACAATTAAGATACTTGCATAAAATAATTCCATTCTGCGGTCACATTAGCTAATCGGTATTTTTAGTATCTGTAAACGATTTGACTTACAAACAAGACATGGAAATTTATTGTTTATCACATTTTTAATAAATATGACACAATCATATACTTGTGGGACTCCTTACTTACAGAGATGTTGTAAGCTGTTATTTATCAATAGAATTTAAAATAAGTTTTGAAAATCTAAGAGCGTTTGCTTTGAAAATGCCATCAGTTAATGTAGCAGACACGATTACCAATAATTTATATATTTTTGAATAATGCTTACTATTGAAATTAGTATTGATGTTAAAACTCTGATATCTTAGGAAACGTCTATAAATAACTAGGGCATAGATTGTGATTTTGAAAAACCTAAGATACTTTGTTAGATGAAAGCAAACGTGTTCATATTGGATATTTTTTAAAAGAATTATTTGCTAGTATTTTATTATAATATTTTAGTGTGTCGAATTTGTTTTCCATTAGTTGAAATAGTTTCGATATTATAGTTTTAATCAATGGCGTGTTATGATGTAAATGAAATGGGAGGCTATTGAAGGTTTTTTTGCAACTGCTATGATAAACTTAACTGAGTCATATTAGGAACTTAGATACCATATCGATTTTCCAAAGATTACGTTCCGTTAAGTTAAGTCACAAATCGATCATCAAAATATTGATGTCATACTTAGGACACTCATTTTTGAAACTTCCTATCGGAAACAAGAGAAACTTATAACGAATGTATTTACAAACTGCTATTAAAAATTACACGAACAAGGGAGTAATGCTGAAAACATATAGGTAACATTGCAGTTTATTATACATGTGGTTGCAGAGAGCAGAGCCAAGGCAGGTTATAAATTATCAAACACACATATGGGTGTAACGTCTTCCAATGGAGTAATATTATTTCTGAAAACAATCTCATAGTAGTCTTTTTCTCCCTCTTCTTCTTTTTTCTTTTCTTCTTCATCCTAGCGTTCGCCCCGCGTAGGTGTAAGGTTCGATGTTTTGTATGCCCATCTTCACTTGGTCCCATTAGAGGCGTCTTCGTGAGCGATACTGGAGTATGGCATGTCTTCTTTAAGCCGGTCGACCTTCTTGGGCCTTCCACGGAGGCAGCGTCTTTGGAGGCTGAGACGCAATGCAGTGCTCTTCACGGAATCCTCGTTGCTTATTATTACTTGTCGGTACCATTGACTGCTCCTTTCTCGCATATTCTAGGCAGTCGTATTCCTGACATTCTTATTCTTGAAATGGTTCTATCTCAACAAAACGAGGCATTGCAGCATTCACCATTCCATCGTGGGCTCCTGTTTTGATGTAGCTGGCCATCACTCTGATACCTAGATGCCTATCGGGCGAACAATAGTCTGGTAGATCTTCGCTTTCAGGCACATAGGATTCCGGTGATTTGGCACCATTTCACCAAGGCGGCATTGACTCGAGCTCGGGCGTCAGGGAAGGTGTCAATGTCGCTACTAATGGTACTAATGATGGAGCCGAGATACTTGAATTTGCTAACTTTCTTCAGGTCTTTGCCGCCAATGTTGATGGTTCCATGTGGCGAAGCCAATGCCGCATTCATCCAACCGAGCGGGTTTGGGCTTTGTATGTCGGCCGTCACTTCATCCATGCACAGAACGAGCAGAATACAGGACCAGTCCTTGGCGTACGCCGACGGTAATGGCGAAAGGCGACGACGTTTCAACTGGACACCTTACGTTGCTGTATAGCAGCTGAATTCACTGAGCATAGACTTCAGGCACGCAGTGCGACCGACGGGCATGCCAGATCAAAGTGTGCCACGCTGTCGAATGCCCTTTCCAGATTCATTCTAAGAGCCTATGGGCGGTCATCCAGTCTGTCGTTCCGCAGCCCTAAACGTAGCTGCACTGATTCCGCGGGGTGCTGATGCTCTTGCGCAGTCCAAAATGCAATAGATATTCGAAGATATTCATGGCGTGCTACAGAGTATGGTTTAGCTGATAATTTGGGCATTTGAAGACGTCGCTCTTGTTCTACCAAATGGGTACTATCGTGCTAGTCATCTAAATCGATGGGACTATGACTTCATCAACCATGTGGTTAAAGAGGACAGCAAAGTTTTGGCTCCAGGGTGGCTCAGGATTTTCCAGATATGGACTGGAATGTCATCCCGTCAGTTGATTATACAGTTTTTCATCTTCTTGATGCAGCTTTTATTTCCTCCATTGAATCTGCATCTTAGATTGATAAGTGGGGAATTCCATATTTTCAAAAAGTAGTAACTCCAGTGCTGAAGGATGGCAGCTGAGTCTCGTAGAATGTATTTTATTGGCTAATATTCTGCTTCAAGAGAGAGCGTGCGTTGGCCAGATAGTAGATCTTGTTTACTTCTTCAGGCGTGCAGAATTATTTCTGCAACTGGTTCAGTATGCAGCTTTTACTTCTTCGGGCGTGCAGAATTATTTCTACCACTGGTCACAGTATGCAGCTTTCACAACAGACACTGCTTGCTCCGTCAGTGACTTAAAGGTCTTGCACTGCTGGTAGTTCATGTCGATGCGAAACTGAAACCACGGTTTTTATACCATCTTCTTTTATTTAACGACTCTCTTCACTTCTTCATTCCACCACTAGGTTTACTCATCGATAAGTCGCTTCCCAAGTTCCGTCTTTCCGAGGACATCATTCCAAGCGACTACCGGTAGATGGTTGAGATCCACTTCGACGAATCCAAGAGCGTCCATCAACTGCGCATTGTACTTCGTAAGCTGCATGTTACTCGGCAAAACATCATAAACGGAACAAGACAAACAAGAGCCATCCGAAAAAAGATTTTTACTATACTGAAACTTGAATACATAAAATCTCCTCAAAGGGTTGTTATATCGGATTAATGATGACTTAAACGGTTACACTTCTCCTAAGCTATGGTATTTGGCTCTGCACAATATTATCTCTGCTAGCTCAACAATCGGGACAAATGGAGGATTCGCAGAAACGATATGTTGAGGGTATACAGAATGTTTCAAATTTGCACGGCACTATTCTAGGGACGCATTTTCTATGTTAAAATAAAGAAAAACGTGTTAGCCACTCGGCTAGTTATAAATATGCAATTGTTAAATAAATTAAAAAAATATTAACGTTGGGCCGACGTTGTACATTCAGGGACGTATAGCTGCGAGATGAAAAAAGCAAAGAACACATTGCTATGAGTAGCTTAGGCTCTTGAAGTAGCAAATTTCAATTTTAGGTTCAATTTTCTCTAAAGCTACTGTATTCAGCGATTCCAAACAAGAATACCTTTTTTATGTAAAAAAAGTTTGAGCCCTTCAAATATCTAACTCTAATCTGTTTAAAATTCTAACTGTAAATAGTTATGATAAAAAACAAAGCCCACTTTTTCATAAACTACCCCTCCTAAATCGCATATCACATTTTTCTATGTCATCTAGTTTAATATAAAAAATTGCGTAGATATACCAAATTCCATCCAATTTGAAAGCAATGTTTATACGAATTCTATTTGCTGATTTTGGCCCTACAATACTGCCGTGTAATTTTAAAACACGCTGTACAATTAGTACGAAGGATGTTATTGCTTTGGTGCCCCGAATTCTTAAGTTCCTTCTTAGGGGTGATGTGTAAACCAGCCCTTCGCCAACAGGAAACCCCTTTTATCGACTCTGTCAGCCAGCAGCTGCCATAGAATCAATAATAGAGTACACAGTAAAATAAGCATGGCTAAGGTCACTATATCAATAAGGTACCGCCATTCCATTCCTCGCTTGAGAATGTGAGAAAATTGTGAGATAAGGATAACAAATACAAATTTCCCAAGTGCAATAGGGAGGACACTAGTTTTTGGGGATTTTCTTTTTGGTATAATGGCGCTTGTAAAGTGAGGAATCTGTTAGGTTATGTGTTTTTATCCCCAGTTGGAGAAAATTGTGCGACAAGGATGGATATAAAAAATCACTAATGGCGGTACCTTATTGATATAGTGACCTTAAGCATGGCAGTTTTAACGAGCCATCTATTGAATAATTCAATAAGCAAACTTACATGTACACAACAATGTTGATCCTGACTTCTAGAAGACGTCATCATGTACGTTTGTATGTAATTCTATGCAGCCAATGCCGACGTGTTTAATTATTAAAGAGCGATCAAGATGTGCCTGGAATAGGGTACTGTGCCGAGTGCCTAGTACCTAGGGCGTAGTGCCTAGTGCATAAGACGCCACTAGAAAAGCTAAACTTAAAGTAAATGTTCGACAGACTTCGTAATTAGGAGCTCTCTCGACATAATATAGTTTATGCAATTAACAGGTGGCGCAAAAGTAATCACCCTATCGAAAGATGCTCTCATTTTTGCAAATGGCGTCTTATGTCATTGCGACTTTGACATTTGTGAAGTAAAGAGAAGCAGAATACACGTAGACAAACCATGGATCGCTATATTCCTCAAGAACGCGAAATAATTATTGTGTCAATGTTTTTGACAAATAATTGGTCAGTAGTTTTGGCTCAACGCCAATTTCGTCGTCGATTTCTTGGTTGTGTGGGCAAACACTGTGGCGGTTAATCGCTTGCCTCGAAGAGACTGGCTCAACACGGGACAGTTACAGACGTGGCCGGCTTCAGAGTATTCGTTCAGTCGAGAATATCTCTCTTGTGGCTGCAGATGTCCCAGAGGACCTTCAAACATCAACCAGACGACGGGCCACGCAATTGGGCATCAGTACACTATCTTTACAGGGAATTTTGGTGAAACACGCAGCACGAGCGACAGTGGATATTTTGAAGCAAGTTTTTCCCTGCCGCTTAATCTCTCATTTTGGATATTTGAACTGTCCCTCAAGATCGCCCAATTTGACCTTTCCAGACTCCTTTCTTTGAGGTATTCTGAAGTCACGGGTCTATACGAACAAGCCACAGATCTTGGCGGCTTTAAAGGAGAACATCTGACTAGAAGTAAAGAATTTATCACCAGAAATTTTTAGAAAATTCATGGAAAATGCTGTAAAACGAGCCGGAATGTGCATCAACTCTGGCGGTGTCCACTTGACCGATATTATCTTAGCGACTTAATGAAAAAAAATTAAACGTCTAAATAAACATAATCAACAAACAGAACCAATTCTTTTTATTTACAAACGAAGTTACTGCCTTAGGAAATCGAGTGAGGACTTTTGCGCCACCTTGTACAAGTGCATTTATCTGAGCTGACGGCAGGGCGTTCCTTATTGACCGTAAAAGGTCATTCTCCTTACGGGCGGCGTTGTTCACACATCAAGGAAGAGGAGGGGGAGGTAAAAGATGAAGTTAACGGATTCCAGAATTAATTAGACTTTTAGCCGATAGTGAACGATAGTTAATGTATACTTACGATAAGGGGGTCTGCATTATTACTGCAACCGACACTAATTTCGATATGGACCAAACCACCTCGCGGCATCCTGAAAGTCGAGAGCGCTACATGCTCGATGGAATGGTAAAACTCGACTGCCGGTCGAAAGACAACATTTGCATCTCGTGGGTTTCCTTACCTCCCTCGCGCGAAGTGTAACCGTAGCAAAGGTAAATTCCCATGAAACTATGTAGACGATAATTGCAAGAAATGCAGTTTTCGTGCTCGCTCCTTGAGTGTAACGGCAGAAAAAAAATAAGCAAACATGCAGCCGTTGGCTGCCATCATTTAGAGGATGCTAAACAATGCTAAGAAAAGGTTCAGAGTCAAATAAGAAAGTATAGTTTAAGTACTACATGTAATCCCGATTTTGTTCTTTTGTTGCAACTAGTGCTTCTTTTTTTTTGATTTTGTGACTTATAAGATGTGTACTGCATGCTGTAAAACGAGCCGGAATGTGCATCAACTCTGGCGGTGTCCACTTGACCGATATTATCTTAGCGACTTAATGAAAAAAAATTAAACGTCTAAATAAACATAATCAACAAACAGAACCAATTCTTTTTATTTACAAACGAAGTTACTGCCTTAGGAAATCGAGTGAGGACTTTTGCGCCACCTTGTACAAGTGCATTTATCTGAGCTGACGGCAGGGCGTTCCTTATTGACCGTAAAAGGTCATTCTCCTTACGGGCGGCGTTGTTCACACATCAAGGAAGAGGAGGGGGAGGTAAAAGATGAAGTTAACGGATTCCAGAATTAATTAGACTTTTAGCCGATAGTTAACGATAGTTAATGTATACTTACGATAAGGGGGTCTGCATTATTACTGCAACCGACACTAATTTCGATATGGACCAAACCACCTCGCGGCATCCTGAAAGTCGAGAGCGCTACATGCTCGATGGAATGGTAAAACTCGACTGCCGGTCGAAAGACAACATTTGCATCTCGTGGGTTTCCTTACCTCCCTCGCGCGAAGTGTAACCGTAGCAAAGGTAAATTCCCATGAAACTATGTAGACGATAATTGCAAGAAATGCAGTTTTCGTGCTCGCTCCTTGAGTGTAACGGCAGAAAAAAAATAAGCAAACATGCAGCCGTTGGCTGCCATCATTTAGAGGATGCTAAACAATGCTAAGAAAAGGTTCAGAGTCAAATAAGAAAGTATAGTTTAAGTACTACATGTAATCCTGATTTTGTTCTTTTGTTGCAACTAGTGCTTCTTTTTTTTGATTTTGTGACTTATAAGATGTGTACTGCATTACGTAAGTTTTACGAAAATAGGCAGTTGACCATGTAGGAAAACTAATTTGCAAAAGCGGCTTTTATAATATATTCGGTGTACAGTGACTGTCGCCGCTGTTCTCCATACTTCTTCGCCATTGTAATCGATACAGGTATTGTTCCTCTGTAAATTTCGTTTGCTTAAGGCTTTGCGAATTTCTTTACCCCATGATCGTCTGGATCTTCCCCTTTTTTTAGATCTCTTGGCGTCCATTCCATGGAAGGGCTAGGCCTCTTTCCATCTGATATTCTCCTTACGTGGCCGTACTAAATTAATTGCTTTCTTTGTATATCGTCTAAGGTATTATTGTTTCTTCTACCTTCATAATTTCTCTAATTTGCTCGTTTGTTATTCGTTTTTTTTCGTGAAACCCTACATGACCTTCTTAATACGTCCATATCCACTGATTTAATTCTTCTTTTATTTGCTTCTGTAATCCTTCATGCTTCTGCTCCATATACTGTAATGCTTTTCACTATGGTATTGTATATATGCCATTTCATTCGGTCTATTTATGTCTTTTCTTCCAATATCTATAAATTTTTGTAAAACAATGGTCAAATAATATTGGCATAGTACAAGTATAAATTAACAAGCACAAACTTATTGAGACATTACTCTGTCGATTGCCTCTAAGTATCTATCTTTCAAATAAAACATATGTTTTAACTTACAGGCAAACATTGACTGGGTGTCCTGCCAGCCTGCCTTTGATTCGAGATTGCTGAGGTGCATACCTGTGCAAGCACGAGATACCAACACTCTTCTGACCTACAAGAACCTGCAAGTTCTAACAAACTTAGTCCGCGTACCATTAAGAGATATCGCTCGTTTTAAACTCGTTCAAGAAGACAACCCATTTTACAATCAATTCCTAACCTGTTCTTGGAAAGAATACGAATATCAATCCAAACAAGGTGACATTATATTTGATGCACTGGAACGATCGCTTAAGGAGGCTCTTATTCGTGAAGTTGACGCCACTGGCCCGGGAATAAACTTGAGCAAGATAGAAGCCAAAAAAATAGTCAATCAATGCAAGAATGTTAAAGGTTATACACACGGGCATACTGTGGTGCAAGTACAAAACTGTATACATAGACAAATTCAACACCTTAGTTTACTTTAATCATATAATACAGTTCAAGGTTGTATCATAGTACCAAATTTTATGTAGTTAGAAATGTTAAAAGTAGATCGTAAGTTAGTGTATTATTTTGTCAAGTTACTGCTGAGAATTGGAATTAGTAGCAATTTGGAAATTTTTATATTTTATATGTAACATGTGAAACTAGTGAATAACATAGGTAAAATAAAGTAATTTGTTTTGTATTATTTGATGCATATTTATCGGAGTTAGCAGGTTAAAAAATCACGTTAACATGTATCCCGTAAAGGATTCGTCTCTATTTAATTTTCACAAAAATTGGGTACGACATTTTATTTATTTATGTATTTACCTCCTCTCAACGGGTATGCACCCAATTACAGAAATTAACTTAAAACATGATATAATAAAGAAAAAATTGAAAACAACCAATGTATAACCATAACAATGTAATAAATAAGTAACTTAAAAAAATGAATGAAACCAGTTTCAAACATAAAACTAACTTTTGAACAATTGGTTCAAATGGCCATCCTTGATAATTTTTGAACATGTGTTGTAATAGCATTTTAAACTAGATGTTTATATATTGCGTTCGAATGTCGGGCTAGTTTCTGCAATGGCGAATGCAAATGCATAAAACTATTAGTTCTAGAAAACGGCAGATAACATAGTGTATTATTTCTGCTGCCCGCTCTAGGCACACCAAAGCTGAACATTTAAATTACATGTAAATTGCCAAAAGAACCAGACATCTTATTAAATGAAGTGCAACAAGCAATAGCTAAGTTGGCAATAAGGAAATCTCCTGGAGTCGACTTAATACAGCCGAAATTCTCAGAATAACAACAGAGAGATACATAAAAATAATACATGCTATATGTCAATCCATCTGGTCCTCAATGGTGTGGCCTCAAGAATGGACGACTTCAATAATAATTCCATTGCATAAAAAAGGCCCTACCAATAACTGTGATAACTTCCGGCTACTGACATTAATACCACACATCAGCAAAATTATGCTATATATCATTCATTCTCGATTAAAACCATATATATCCAGACAAATCGCTCCAGAGCAGGCGGGCTTTATAAAAGGCAGAGACACTAGGGAACAAATCCTAAACATAAGACAAATAATTGAAAAAGCCAGAGAATACTATACACCTATGTACTTATGCTTCATTGACTACTCCAAGGCTTTCG
>CALNHX010004548.1:0-125282 GCA_940337035.1 Agriotes lineatus | reverse complement strand
GTTACAGTTAATCACTGCTATATTTCTTTGAGGAAATATTGTGCCTCACCCAGTATTATTAAAATTTGTAGAAATTGCAATGGATCAATTTTATGTACAGATTTCTTGTCGCTACTATTCTTTTGATTGAAGTTTTACTTATCAATATAAACCAGCATTGAACTTGTCCCTAAGATAAAAAATAAGAAATCGTGTTATCAATGAAAACAATGTTTGTTATTAGCCTTTTCGTTTTAAGAAAAGTTAGTTAATTGTAAAATTTCATTAAATGTAAAAACATTTGCTACGAGATTAAATTTGATTCATGTTTAATCGAAACTACAGCAGTGTTAGCTGCGAAAACGCCCACTGTGCATCAATTTTTGAACCATTCAGAGAGTGCATTATTCAATAATAGATGATTACGTTTGCCAAATATGGGTGTTCGTGTTGCGGTATTCTTGTTTAACGAATTTAATTATGTCTCTTATTCTTGCCCTTTAAGAGCCTTTAATCAGGGGTGCGGCTTTATAGTAACGTATGTTTGGCGTAATCTTTTTTATTTTGATCCATGGATATAAACTGCTCAACAATTGAAGTGTCCCATCAAAAAATTAGCATACAGCAGCAAAGAATTTCAAATGGAAGAAGGAAATTGTTAAGCTCATTTTTACATTTTCCTATTTATTGATTGAAATAAATTAGTCAGAATTGGTCATTTACTTTATTTTCCTAAATAATACAATACTTTACTTTGGTTAGGCAACCTTGTTAACATCTACCTTTAATTTCAAACTTAAGGCTAAACTGCTGTTATCAATTCAGAGCACTCTGCATTCTTTATTTTTTACGTTGGCCAACTTTCCAATTTTTGGGAACTTTGATAAGCTGAATTGGGCTGGTTTTAAACATTTTTCGGCCATTTCCTGGCAAGTCTTGCGTCGTGAAATTTGAATCGCTTCCTCTGGGGACTTGGTCTCACGGCTTTGGTAGCCATCTTCATAGTTGGAAGGATTTAGAGGCTCCGTTTCTCTGCTTGAATGCTTCGGGGATTGGTATTGGTATCGCCGGCATTCGTTTCGTCATAGACGGATTTCATGGGACGTTCACTCTTCGCACGCTTGGCTTAACGAGTTGGCTGCACAACATCTTAAGGTTCGTACATGGTGTTTGCCTACGTTTTCCTCTTTTGAACGTAGTAATCTATTCGGAAAATTTGTATTTTTAGCCATTAAATCTGGGATCGCATTAAATCTGGGATCGCATTAAATCTGGGATCGCATTAAATCTAGGATCGCATTAAATTTGGGATCGCATTAAATTTGGATTAAATTTGGATCGTATTTGCCATTAAGTTTTGGATCCACCCAGGAAAATGCTTCTTGTATGGAATTGGTTCGCTTACCTCGTTTGGTGCTATGTGTATTTGGGGGCAAATGCTTGCATTGCATCGCCTACCCGCCATCCTCCCCACAATGCTCGCTATTCTGTTAGACGTCGGCTTCTGCTCCGCGTGACCTTGGCGCACCAGGTCCTTCCGAGAAGCTAGGGGCCTGCGTTCGGCCCTGGAAAGCAGCATGTGTAAATCGTATGTAACATGACTTAAGGTGTGTATATTTGTACTAGCGTAACAACCGCCTAGCTAGTTGTAGGCATTTCATATAGTATTTGCATTGTAGGTTGTGTAACCTGCATTGGGGTATATCTGTCGAATCGTATTTATTGTGTAGATTGCATTTGGGCTTATCTGTCGAATCGTATTGCACCTCGTGTAATTGTAGAATAATCTATTGTTGTGGTAGCTGTATTAGCCACGCTCGTGATATGAGAATTTTGATATTTGTGTTTTTGAATTGAATGCTACGATTAGGTTTGCTTACCGTTGGATTGCAGTAAATGTGATGAAGGCCGCCTTGAATTGGGCCCTGTAACGTAACAAAACATTCAGATATGCTGTTGAACTATTTTAAGGCAGCTTAGCTTACCTAGATTACAGGCTGGCCGTGGTTTTGCACAACTTTGGCCACTGCATTTCGCCTAACTTAGTTGCAGAGGTTAGCCTTGCAAACGTCAAATGTCATTAGGGTGTAGATTGTAACTAGCGAACCGCTCACGGTAGTTTAATGCTCAAACTTTGGATATTCGTAAAATCGATTTTGGTAATTTGTTATTTTAGCTTTTGTTAGGAGCATAATTCAAGCCGTTGCTTTTATTAGTCATATATAAGAACTTGATGAGTTTAAAACAGAAACCGCCACGCCCTGTATGATCATACAACCGTAACAGCGGGCTTCAAGCCTTTGAAATCTTGACGTCACATTTAAATTGTAAGCTAACACTCAGGGTTGTAGTTAGCATTTTTGCTGGCATAGCTCTAGTTTTCGCAGCACTCTGCCTTACAGCATGCGTGCGAATAGTTGTACTTGTGTTGGCAATGTGTAGCAACGTGTATTCTTGATTCGCGACAGATTACAGCTGAGGTTTATTGCTAGCCCTTGATGGATATAGGTGGTTTATATGAAATGTATTGATGCAGTGCCTTTGCCGATTTTAACGTGTCTATTGCTGATTTAATGGTTAGTGTATTGATATTTGTTTATTGCTGATTTAATGGTTATGTACTGTTTGAGGCTTTCGCGGTTACTCGAATTATTCCCCTTAGCATAGAATTTTGGCTTAGACCGCGTAGTATTTGTATATGAACACCCAGCATTTTCTGGCTTCATGTGCCTTGCACCTTGTAAAGTCGAGCAAAAACCCGCGCGATAGCCATACTCTTTGGTGGCTCGTGTTGTTTGAGTATCTTGAGAACGAGGATACTTAGGCAGATTTGGCCGTTTTGCTGTTGGTGCATCCATCTTCACTAACGTTTCGCAAGACCTTGCAGCTTCCATTATCAGAGTGAAAGTCGCACTAAGAACCAAAGGTCGGTGTGGAGCTATTTATAAGCCGTTCACGACCTTTTTGGGACAGAGTTGGCTATGATTTTTTCTTTTCATGTTGGACTAACTGATTCGATGATGTAGCCGATGCAACATTTTTTTTTCTGTCAGTGTCTGTTCGACATTTTCTTGCCACCACATTGCCAAATTTATTATTTTAATATTCGTAAGAAAATAAATGATTTGTAAAGTGTGTAAAAATAATTTTAATTTCCGTCAAAGGAAAAGTCAAAATGCCCAAAATAATTTTGTTACAACAAAAAATTTCCATTAAACGATGCTACTCCCAATTTAAAAAGGACAGACCAAATTTAAAAGAACGCGAGTCGATGTGGAGACTAGAGAATATCCGGCAACAATGTACCTATTCAGAAAATATAACCCTAAACTGAAAACAACCTAACCTTACACAAAAAGTGTCAATTTCCATGAGGGAGTTTAACTGCAACAGAGGTCCTGCCAACAAAATTACTAGATGGTCATAGCCTCACCTGACCCAAAAAGATCGTGAACGGCTTATATAGTCCTCTGTGCCAGGCGCGCGGAGTGGCGTAACGCTGGTTGATCATCCGAGTGCAACGTAATCCGTGGGGCGTGAGAGATGTTTATTGATTGACGAAAGATAATAAAAAAAATCTTTTTTATTCAATTTATTACCTTACGGGTTACAAAGCAAAAAAGTACAATGTTCTAAGCACGAAGTCTGCGATGCAACTAAACTAGTGATAACAATTACGTGGGACATCCGTAAGACAAGATAAACTCATTATCAGCGTTCTCACATGTGTCGACAGATAATGCTTTTATGCAAGCATGTAATTAATACGTAACACCTCCCGACCGAGATTGGAAAATCATCTATGGAATAGGATTTTTCAATTTTTGCAGTTCTAAAGGAATCTCTTTTGGATTTGATTTATTTATGATGTTGGTCAAATTGTCTAAGAGGCAGTTACGTTTACAATATAATATTATACTAAACATAACAAAAGCAAACAAAAATATAACTACAAGTGTTAAAGAGCTTATTCCGAAATGCGTTGGCAGTACATAGTCATTGTGGACAATTTCTTTAGATAATTGAGTGAATTGATTTTTTATTGACTGAAAATCATTTAAATCGATTTGTTTTAATTCAATGGTAGGTGTTTCTGGAAAGTAATTTTTAAGTGTATACATTGTTATGTTTAAAGAAGGCAGGTTAATATTTCTAATGAATTCATTCTTATAATTATTTGTCGATAAGGTATATTCATGATTGGTTACCTTGCATTCTTTCGGCAATTGTATTAAATAGGTTCCAAAAAGAGGTTGTTTGTAAGGACTATTATTACTGCAACTTACATCGAATATTAATTCTTTAGGAGTGATCAATAACCAGGCATTATTACTTATTTTATGCATTTTAACTGTATTTAACTTAAATCTATAGATTTTACAATCTGTGGTTCCCTTAAAATTAAGAAGGTCAACCGCACATCTTTCGTCTTTTTCTAAATCTTGATCAACGTTTTCACAGAAATAGAGGCCTTGTTTCACTTTTGTGCACATATTATTAATTGTTACACTGAATTTATTATTGAATAGGATGTATGGTTTTGAAGGAATTATCATGTGGAAAGTGTTGTTGTTTGGTATTGGTAAGGGAATCAATTGATAGTAGTCGTAAGTGTCATTAGCACTCAGAGGTATTTCGAGTATGAAGACTAAATTATTTCCTTTTCTATATGCCTTTACGTCGATTAAATGATCGTATTCATTAAGATCAATCGAAGGTTCATATGGGAGTCTGTATAGTATATGTTGTTTTGAGATAAATTCAAGTTCAGTTCGTAGATCCTTAAGTTCCACGATAGAAGGGTGTAAAATATTTAATTTAGCGAAGGTGATTGCTTCTTCAAGTGTATCCAGAATTTCTAACAGAAGATTCAATAAAGTGGCCAACTGAAGTTGTACCGAATGGAGATTAATTAGTGCATAATTTTCGATATCGTGTAATGCTGTAGTTTTGATGGCTGATTCAATTTGTAGAAGTCGAAATTGAAGAATTTTCTGGTTAGTTTCTAATTTAAATAATGTTTGATTGTACTTGTCGATAGCTTGGGTCATCAATGACGTTTGGCGTATTGTGATCTCTTCTAATTTATGTTGATTCTTTTGAAGGGAATTTAAGGCTTGATCTATTCTTTTTCCGTCTTCAGCATCGAGGTTACCGGTAATAAAGCTGATTAGGCTTCCTAAACCGTCTATTGCTCCTCTTTTGACTTTCCGAACGTGATTGGGAAACAAATGTTCAATTTTCTTTTGAATTTCTATTAATAGACTTTCCAAAACGAGCAGATAATTATGACTTTCTAATTTATATATGGGTCCATGATTTTCCGATTCTAATGGTTTTTTGAGGTAATTTACATTTTCTTTTAGTTTTTCATATTCGATTAACAAAGGTGAACAATCGATAGTCTTAATGAGGGTCCATTGGTCCTTTTTTATTTGTGCTGTACCAAGCCTGCTGAAGTAAAGACCTGGATTGTTTTTGAGGTTCGTGAATCCTGGTTCTGCGGGGTAGCAGATTCTAAAGCAGAGGAATCTGTAACAAAGGGCCGTAAATTGTTGACATGTGCCTGTCTTGTTCCTTTATTATTTTTAAGTGTGCATACATGATGCGGCGTTATAGATATAATTTCGTAGGGTCCGATAAATTTTGGTTTGGCTTTTCCTCTTCGGGAATCGGTTTTTAGTAAAACTTGTTGTCCAACTTGGTAGGAGTGTTTTCTATTTTCTTTTGCATTCAATTTTAAAATGTAATTTTCTTTTAATTGCTGTTGCTGTCTTTTAATTTGTTCATATAAATATTTCATTTTTTCAGTGTGATTAGCGGTGTAATACCATACTCGTTGTTGTTCGAAATCAGCTGAAAAGGGATCCTGTGACATAGTATGTCCGAAAAGTAATTCGTGGGGTGTCATTTTGGTGCTTGTATGAATAGTGTTATTGTATGCGATTATGGCATATCGCATTAAAGTTTTAGGTTCTTCCTTAGGATGTCGACTTTTTAATAATCGATAGTGCTCTATCAGGGTTGAATGTAGTCTTTCTATGGGACTGTTGGATTCATGATGTCCAGGCGTTGTAATGTGCAAATTAATTTTGTGAAAAGCGAGTAGTTCTTGTATTATTATTCCTTTAAATTCTCCGTCTCCTATAATTTTTATTGGTGTACCATATTGTGATATAAATTTTGTTATTTTCCGAACTATGGTTACGTTGTTTCGATCTTTCAGGTGATATACTTGTGCAAATTTTGAAAGTTTATCGATAATTGTTAAGAACATATTATTGTCGATATAAAATATGTCTATGTGGCATTCTTGCATCGGTTTATCCGGAGTGTCCGTGACATTATAAGGGGCTTTAGTAGGTTGTCTATCATATTTTTGTTTTTTGCATTCTGCACAGTTATTAATGTAGTCTGAGATTGTTTTTTCCATGTTCTTCCAATAGAATTTACGCTTTAACGCTAATAAAGTTGCTTGAATTCCACGGTGATTAGTTTTTCCTTCGTGGTACAGTTTTATTTGTCCATATTGTTCTTCTTTATCGATAATATGTTTAACTCTATTTAAACATCTAAATAATCTTGGTTTGTTTACACTGAACAATTCGATTGTTAATCGGCATGTAATCTTGTATAATTCATCTTCTGGAAAAAACAGGTAGTATGATGTGTCGGGTTTGCAAAATTCTAAAAATATTTTTCGTAGGGTAGGCAGAGGATTCGTTGTATTTATTTCCACATTCAAAATCTTGTGTCCTTCTTGCATTTTAATTTTTGGGGTCGATGGCTCGTCGTGAACCATATGAAATATTATTTGGTTTTCTTTCGTTTCCAGGGCATCCTCACAAATAGGTATTGTAGGTGTCGATGATTCCTGGGTATGTTGTGTATTTGAATCTGTGTCTTCTGGTTGTTGGATTCTTGTTATAGGTATTAATTCTTCGAGATCGAATGGTGTTGGTATTCTTGCTGGTCGATTTATTACAGGTCGTGGTTCAGGTGTGTTTAAGCGTTCACTGTTTACAATTTCGTCCAGGAGTTGGTCGAGTTCTTCGTCTTCATTTGCTATCATAGAAATATTTGTTGTATGTGTAATGGGATTAATTTGTATGCGAGAGAGGGCGTCAGCATTAGAATTTTTGGTTCCTTTTTTGTAAATAATATCGTAATTATATTCTTCCAGTTTGAGTCTCCAACGTGTTAGTTTAGAATTGGGTTCTTTAAGTGAATTTAACCAAATGAGTGGTCTGTGATCTGTAACAATGGTGAATTTTCTTCCATAAAGATAAGGGCGGAAATATTTGGTGGCCCAAATTATAGCGAGTAATTCTTTTTCTATGGTCGAATACCTTTGCTCCGTTTCGTTGAGGGTTCTAGATGCGTATGCTACTGGTAGGTCTTTTCCAGGTGTACCTTGAGATAAAATTGCTCCAAGGGCGACATTGGATGCGTCGGTTGTGAGAATAAATTGCTTATCAAAATCCGGGTATTGAAGTATCGGGTCATTTAGTAGTATGTTTTGTGCACTTTGAAATGATTTTACAAAGTCTGGGGTGTGTTCTACCTTTTTACCTTTCTTTAGACAGTTCGTAAGAGGTTTAGTCATTTTAGCGAAATCTTTTATGAATTTTCGGTAATATCCCAAAAGTCCAAGGAATCCTTTGATTTCTTTCTGGGTTGTTGGGATTGGATAATTTTGTATGGCTTTTATTTTGTCGGGGTTTGGTTTAACTCCTTGTGGTGTTACTATATGTCCAAGATATGCTACTTCTTTACGTAGGAATTCACTTTTGTCTAGCTGAATTTTCAAATTGTTTTCTCTGATTCTATTAAATACGTTACGTAATCTAGTAATGTGTTCTGGAAGTGAGGTAGAAAAAATTATAACGTCGTCTAAGTATACTAAGCATTGGCTATCTGTTAGTCCTTTTAGCACGTTGGTCATAATCCTTTGAAACGTAGCTGGGCTGTTTTTAAGGCCAAAGGGCATGCGTAAAAATTCAAAATGTCCGTCATCTGTAGAAAAGGCAGTCTTTTCTCTGTCTTCCGGGTCAATTTCCACTTGATGGAAGCCTGAAGCTAGGTCTAGGGTGGTAAAATATTGGCTTCGTCCTAGTTTATCTAATATATCGTTGATATTGGGGATAGGAAACTTATCTTCAATTGTTTTTTCATTCAATTTCCGATAGTCCACTACTATTCGCCACTTTTGTTGTTTTGATGCATCCAATTTTTTGGGTACAATCCATATGGGTGCGTTCCAAGGCGATTCGCTAGGTTTGATAATGTTGTCCTTCAACATTTTGGCCATTTGAGTTTGAACTTCTTTTTTATGAATGTATGGATAACGATAATTTTTCGTAAATACGGGTTCATTGTCAGTTGTTCGAATTTTATGCTTAATTTTATTAGTAAATGATAATGGAATGTCTTTGCAATAAAATATATCTCGGTATTCCTCACATAAATTCGTTATTAACGTTTTTTCTTCGTCATTCATGTGATCTGTTCTTAAATTGTTTAAGTTTTCTCGTAATTTGATTTTGACATCTTTTGTACTAATATGATTTAATTCGATAGTCTTAGGTTCAACTATTGGTTGTAATTGAATTGGTTTCTTTAAATTAAGTTGAATTGGTTCGTTTCGTGTATTTATAACTGTAGTCAAAAATGCATTATTTTCAATCTTGACATATGCTTCTGGGATTATTAAATCTGGTCCAAAGTTTCTTTTTTCACATAGTGCTTCTTTTAGTTGGCTGTCGGTGGGTAGTCGAATTATACTTTCTGATCGAGGCGGAATATTTATTTCAAATTTATCCTGTTTCCTTGTAGGTATTTTTTCATCATGTGATGGTTGAATATGGAGTGGCAAAGTACAGTTACTTGTAATTAGCTGATTAGTAGATAAATCGATTCTTGCGTTCAATTGTTTTAACAAATCGAGTCCAATGAGTCCTTCGTAGTTGTCATTAAAATTGAATAAGTAGATTTTGTGCATTTGATTTGTCTTGAAGGATCTTGGTAATGGTATATTAGCTACTTCATCATGAATTGACGTTGCATGTGCAGTACTAATTTGGAAAGGTTCGTTGTAAATATATTCGGAGTAATACTTGTGTACGAAAGCGGGATTTAACAATGTTTTCATAGATCCAGTGTCAATCATGAGTTTTGCGTTGAGTTCCGGTAAGTATATGTAAGGTAGTTTAGGTGATGCCGAATTGTTAACGTATATTAGGTCAGGTTGTTGTTCGGGCTGGTCAGGGAAAAATCCTGTTCGGGGTCATTTTCTGATGCTGGAATCCAACTGTTGTCTTCTTCGGATTGTTCATAATAATTATATTCAGCGTCAGGTGCAAGTCCATAAGCGTTATCTTCTTCTTGTACTTCGGTTTCTACAGGTCCTTGATCATGGTAGAAAAGTTCTTCGGAAATGAAGTTCCTAGGTTGATTGGATTGTCGAATATAATATGGCTGTTTAATAGTACGCGATATATCCATAGGAGTAGGCTTCTCGAGAGGTTGGATATTTCGAGGCTTAAATACGTTGGTTCCTGTTGGTTTCTGGTTTCCAAAAACAATTGGTTGCGATGGAAACTGCTTTGCTGGAAATTGTTTTGTAGGCGATTGCTGTGGTGGTAAAGCAGGAAGTGTCCTTATTGGTGCTGGAAAATGTTGGCGTTGTACTTGGAATTGTGGGTGAACGGGCTGCATCATTGGTCTATACTGCGTTTGAACCATTGGCATTGGTTGACGATGGAAGTAATAATTTTGCTGATTTGGCTGATTTGACTTCGGTGTCACATTTGGTTTGTGATGGGGTTTTGCAATGCTTTGATTGCCTGATTGCAAATGCCATACGTTTTGTTCTTCGTTAATATATTTAAGGGCATTTTCCATAGTGGTTGGTCGTTGACTCCGTATGAATGATCCAAGGGGGTTTCTTAATCCACTTAGAAAAGTCTTTAAAGTTAAATTGGTGTACAAGTCTCCTTTAACCTTAATTGTAGCTTCGTCTGTTGTGTTGGTACTTAAATGTGAAAATAGGGCGGCTCTCATTCTTATGCACGAGTTGTAAAAGTCGATTGGGTTTTCGTGATTTCCTTGTCTGAGGTGTAGTAAATCTTGAAGAAGGCTGTCTTCGGATCTTCGGTCGCCAAAATTGTTTTTTAAAATTTCTTTGAGTTCTTTATAACTTCCGATGGTATATCCTGCAGTTACTAATACGGCTTGTCCAGTTAGTTTGCTTTCGATGCCGGATAACAGAAGATGATTGATGTAATCTTCATTGTTGGCAGTTGAAAATTGATTGTAGATGAGATCGGCTGCTTTGAAAAATCTTGCAAGTTGAGTGGGATCTCCTCCAAATTCGGGAATGGTCTTTAAATATTCGAAATGGAAAGCTGGTACTGCCATTCTTCTTGTGTTTTGTCGTTCGAGTATATGCTCTTGTACAGCAGCTGTTTGTTGTATCGGCAGGTTTGGTTGCGTGGATGTGTTAGGAATTGCAAATGGATTTATAGCAAGGTTGGCTAGTTGATTGGCCAAGGTTTCCTCAAATTCAGACATGGATTTTTATTTAGCGCATTTATTAATTAATTTATTGTTTCACAAAGTATACAGGCATAAATTAAGTCAACGGACACCTGTAGTCTCGCTTATATGAAACGGGAATATTGTTTTAAAATATTAAGCGTTCTCCTTAGTTTTCGCAAGAGTATCTTTAGATCTAAATTCTCCTGAGAATTTTAAGATCACAAGGTAGCACTTGCCAAAATCAGAGCTAAAACTATATTATTATTAAGGTTTAGCAGTAGTTTAAATTTTATTTCACTTTGTTTTAAATGGCAAAACTTAATTCTAAAATTTTATCTTCTTGCTGCAAATTGATTAGCGACTTACATTAGTAGCAGGCAAATTTTCATATTGCTGTTTGGATGCTCCGCTTCGGCGATTCTTGTCCTCTGCGTCGCGGTGCTGTATTGCTCGGCTACGGCGATTTTTGTCCTCTGCGTCGCGGGGTTGTGTGGCTCGGCTTCGGCGATTTTTGTCCTCTGCGTTGCGGGGTTGTGCTGCTCAGCTTCGGCGATGCTTGTCTTCGGCTGGGCTGGTCCACTTAGAAGAGATGTCCAGTCTTCACTTGGAACCGGGTTGGATTTTGTTCGATAGTAGACGAAGTGTTAACACACAAAATTACGCGAATTTGGGGTAATTTCTACTATCCGTACGACTGCGCCAGAGATGTTTATTGATTGACAAAAGATAATAAAAAAAATCTTTTTTATTCAATTTATTACCTTACGGGTTACAAAGCAAAAAAGTACAATGTTCTAAGCACGAAGTCTGCGATGCAACTAAACTAGTGATAACAATTACGAGGGACATCCGTAAGACAAGATAAACTCATTATCAGCGTTCTCACATGTGTCGACAGATAATGCGTTTATGCAAGCATGTAATTAATACGTAACACGTGGCCGTATGACGCACAGTGGTTGTAATGCTTTAGATCGTGTATCACAGGGGTCCACGTTTTACTAAGTTTAAAGCCATCTTCCCTGTTGATATTATTTGGATGTTTTTCTATTTCTATGGCTTCATGTATCACTCGCGGGAAGTAATGAGGTATTCTGGCAAGTACTCTGGCATGCTCAAATTCTAAAGTGTGCCCATTTGTAAATGTATGCTCAGCTACGGCTGATTTTGTGATGCGTTTGTGTTTGCAATCGCCTTTATGTTCTTGGAGTCTTAGATCAACGGAACGACCAGTCTGTCCAATGTAACTCGAGCCGCAAGAACAAGGAATGCGATATACGCCAGCGGTTTTTAAAATTGGATCCGTGTCTTTTACCGATCTGAAGCCGTTACCCAAAGTTTCCTTGCTCGTGAACACCGTTTTGATGTTGCATCGTTGCAGGAGACCTCCTATCTTATCAGTCGAGTTTTTAACGTAAGGTAGAAATGCTAAGCCTTCCAGAGGTGGAGATTCTTCTTTAGCCTTTTTTGTCATAGTCTTGTCTAGTTGTTTTCGTATGGCGGTCGTTGTGTATCCGTTCTTTTGTAAAGAGTCAAACAGATGTAGCTTTTCTCTCTCTAGATTTTCTTTATCTGAGATACGAACGGCTGTTGCCGCCAAAGTCTAGAGAACTGTTGCTTTTTGCATTGGATGATGGTGTGAGTCAGCATTTAGATATCTGTCCGTGTGTGTTTTCTTTCTATAGACTGCGTGTCCTAAACTACCATCTGATTTACGTTTCACCAGGACGTCTAGAAACGGAATACTGCAATTTTCCTCTACTTCCATTGTGAATTGCATGTTGGGTTGCACAGAATTCAGGTGTTTTAGAAACAGATTCAATGTCTGGCGTCCATGTGACCAGATGACAAAGGTATCATCTACATATTTCAACCGGCAAGTCGGTTTTAGCTGCGCTTGTTCGCGAGGCTTGGTTTCAAAAGCATCCATGTAGATATTAGCGATAACAGGTGATAGCGGTGAACCCATAGCCGCTCCTTCGACATGTTCGTATATTTTATTGTTCCAACTGAAATAAGTGTTTTTTAGGCAAGTTTCGACAAGTTCAACTTGGTCTGTAGGCAAGAGATCTTTGAGCATTACTAGCACCTCATCAACCGGCACTTTCGTGAAGAGTGATACTACGTCGAAGCTGACTAAGAGATCATCTTTGTTTAACTTTATGTTCTTTAGTTTCTGGACAAAATCTGCTGAATTCTTGACAAAGGAGTCTGTTTTACCAGTTAGAGGCAGTTAAATGTCTTGCCAAAGCATGTGTAGGAGAATTGATCGAGCTGGCAATTGGCCTCTCCTTATGTATCTTAGGTAGGCCATACATGCGAGGAGTTATGGCATTTCTAGGAATCAATCGGTGCCTTAAAGTGGGATCGATACTATCGGAGCATTTTATGGCAGTCGTTATCTTTCTCAAAACAAAGATAACGTCTGCCATAAAATGGTGTTTCACCAACTGAATTCTATCAATTTATTCAGGAAATAATCACGCCGAACATCCCGCGTGCATGTAAACTAGCCTGAATAAATTTTCTGTCAGAATGTTTTGCTCTGAAGAAATATATCTCATAAATTTAATCGGCTATTTTAATGCGCTTGGGATATTATTGTTGATTAACTGTTTCTCACTTCAAGACTAAAATTGTGAAAAAACAAATACGATCTGGCTTTCTGAATCTTTTTAATAGTCGCGGCAAACTTGCATAGTACTTATGAGTGCTGATTCATTACGGGACAAAACTATTCATGGGTCACAAGGTGCAATTAATTCTACACCTACCAATATGTCTATAATGTCTACTTTTGTATTTACAACTGCCTATTCAATACTTCTAATGCCCTACTCTAGTTATGATTGACGTTTTGTAGGTAAATGAGGTTAACGATAATAGATACAAAAGCGTTTGTGATTTAGTTAAACTTCCGACAAATGAAATAATTATACAGGGTGTTTCTTAAGTCGACCATGTAAATTATGGAGGTACCAACATTGTAACGTAAAAAGAGGTCTAAAAAACTCGTTTAAGGTTTTTTGCCTCAGATCCGTAATTCTCTTATAAAACACCGTTAAAAATTTGAGAAAACGTTTTGAGAATCTCCGAATTTGTCATATAGCGGCATATTTTTTAAAGCAGGTGAGTAACAAAAACCGTAAAGTTGTCTACTATCCATTTACAAAATTCGTGGACTGTCAAAACGGTGTTAAGTTGGTACCTTGTTTAAATTCTGTTGTGTAACTTCTGCTTGCTGATTTTGGCAGCACTGAAATTTTTGAAATTAAAAAACTTGACATGTCGCATTTTCTTGTAAAAAAATAATTTCCAAAATGCTTTGATTTTTGTGCATACACTTCAATTGCAATGGAACAGAAATGAAAAAAAGGTTTTATTATTGAAAAGGGAAAAAGGGCTATAGTTAATTATTACATGGAAAAACTTTTGACACATGTAACGTAACCTAACTTTAAATATTACTAGAAATTACTCGATCCAAAGTATATTTAAAAAAACTGCAATTTTCAGGTACACTCAGCAAACATTTAAAAAATTTGACATTGACAGTTTACGAGTTTCTGTTGTATAAATTGATGAAACTATAGTTGCAGCATTAACAATCAGAATACGATAAAAAAATCTGGTATGATACACGCATACAACTTCCTTTTACAGGGATTTTTTTAATTTGCCAAAAAAATTATTTTTAATTTTTAAGCATTTATCAAAAAACTTCAAAAATTACAAATTCTACAGAAACCGTAGAAAATAGAGTTAGTTGAATAGACAAATTATCTCTAAAGTTTTAATTTGGGCTGTTTTATTTAAAATTGGAGTTAATAAAAAAGAAACCCATTTTTGAGGTATTCAACTAGAAACTCACCTATCTCACATCAATACACATTAAAAATGTAATAACACTATCACTATACCTTGGAAAATTTATAGACTGAGTATTGTTTCGAAATTTATATTGACCGTAATTGTGGAAGACTTTTAATGGGTGCTTCTTTAATTTTTTTGAGCAGTGTATAAAGTTTCAACGTCATACCTCTTTTCGTTTTTTTCCTATTTCAATGTTTTTATGTTTTCAAGCAGAATTGACTAGAATTAGAAATGTGTGTAAGTCTTTCAGTTCTATATACTTAATCATTTCTGGACTTATTTTGTCATATTCAGAGGCTTTACTAACTTTTAATGTTAATATGGCTTGTTCTAATTATTTATTTTGCATGCTTTACTATTCGACTCTGATATGCTGTTGATCACTTTTCGTTGTGTCACCTGCATCGCTATTATGTTGCCCAAGTATATCTTCAAAGTACTGTTTCCAACGGGCCATGATCTACGTGTCGTTAGTTAGTAATTTTCCCGTTTTATCTTCAATGACACTCAGAAGGAATGTTTTGTCTTTTATGAAATTCTTTAAAACGCTACAAAAAAGCTTCTGTTCTTTTTTAAAGTTATGTTCCATTTTCCCCCAAACTCATCTTCCAAACTTTGTTTCTTAGCATTATTCACCATTTTGTTTATTTTTATTCAATGTTATTTAAAAAGCTCATAGTCTTCACTGCATTTTGTTGTGAGGTAGCTGTGTCATAACTGCTTTTTTATCTTCAACTTTGATGGAATGTTACGTGATTACCAAGCCGTTTGTTTTGTCTTTGTCTTAATAGTATGGTTTTTTAAACCACATACCTTTTCTGCTGCCGATATTTTTTTTTTAAATTTTATCCCAATAGCTTTTGTTTTATCATTATATTTAACCCAGTCAACTTCGGACACTTCTATTTCTAAAAGGAATTGGTAGCTAAGTTGTACTTTCTCATGTTTTAGTCTGCGAGACTGGAATGTTGTTACTGGTTTTATGCGTTTACCCCCTGTATATTTTTACATATTTGATTTTTTCCTTTTCTAAGCTTTATAAATGCGTATAATTTTTGAAATTCGCATTAAAATTTCTGGATTTATTCGACTTTTCATTAAAAAACACTTGCTTTCTATGGCACACTGGGTATGTATGGATGAGATATGAGTAAATGTAAAAAAACGAATTATCTAATAAGGGCCGGTTTTACAAATCAAGGATAAAGTTATTCGGGGAATAAATACTCTAGAAACGATTGCTATAACAAAGGAAACTATGACAATTATACCTCGGAGAGGTTATTCTGGGTATATAGGTACATACTTGCATTGTAGAACCGGCCCTAAACCATCTATTATTTTGGTATAGAACATGTGGACCGTAGAACATATTTAATGAAACGCTAAAAACGGCTAAGCAATATAAAATGAAGTTACGGCCCTTCAAAATTTCGAAAAGTTACGTGTTACAGTAAAGTAACCCCACAACGGGTAGCGGAAAAAAGTCACAGAATTAATGCCTCCGTAAAAAAATCACTCCAAAAAAATGACACCAGAAAGAGTCACCGGAAAAAAAGTCCCTCGAGAAAGGAATCACTTGGAAAAAAGTCACCGGAAATAAAGTCACCGGAAAAAAGTCAATCGGAAAGAAAGTCACTCGGAAAAAAGTCACCGGAAACAAAATCACTGGAGAAAAAGTTGTCGAAACACACAAGAAACGCCGTCGCCGTGTTTATTATTTTTAAAAATTTCTTACATTTTTACTTCCCTCGACTAAAAGACCAAGGAAGTATTGTAATCGTGAAAACGCGCTGTCTGAAATTTCTTCAGATCTTTACGTTTTAAGGTCCCTAGATGATGAAAAACATGTTTTTTTCAATTCCGCCGTCTGTCTTTCCGTCTGTCTGTTGGCGATGTAGCGTTAAACTATTTGTTAGAGGAACACGGTATTTTGCATCTCCAAACAAAATGAGACAAGAACTGGCCGGGGATACTACAAAGATATTGCAAAATGAAGCTGGTATACCAACTACCAGGAAAAGGCTTTGGCAATATGAGTATTTAGAAGTCAGGTTACAATCTCTGTGCCAGGAAACACCCATGGAACCCGAAATATTCCCGCTTCCCCAGAGAATAAATTTAGATAAATAATTGTTTTCTTAATTATATTACTTACAGTATTGTATGTAGTATGTAGATTATAGATGGTATACAATCAAATAAAATATTGTTATTGCACTACCTATTAACTTTTTTCTTTGCGGTGGCTCTTTTTCCGGGGTTTTTTTCCGGATGCCTTTTTTCCGGTGACTTTCTTTCCAGTGACTTTTATTCCCGGTGACTTTTTTTACGGTGGCAACATAGATAGTCTATCGCATCAAGTGATACTCCAAAAAGTTTTGGGTATACGCGTATTCCACAAATCAAGTGCCCTGTGATTTTTTGCAAAAGTGTCTGCAAGCCCAAATACTAGTGGTATTGAAAAATATCAGAGCATATGATATAATAAACGTTTAATGAGAAAAATTCAGTTTTGTTGACTTAGAATAAAATAAATGAACGATTAAAAATTAAAATTAAATGTTTTTATTGAAACCGTATATCTGAACTTAATTTCTAAATGTTATATTTTTCTTTTTAGAAATAAAGGTAGTTTATTCCTGACATTTTAGATTAATTCTATTTCCCGCCAAACCGTAAAAAATTTGAAAAATATATTCCTAAAACTAATTTTAAATGATGCACAAACTTTTTGAGAAATCAAAAATGAAACAGTTTTCCATTTGCTGCGAATTTTTCGTAAGACGCTGTATACTAAAACTTTACAGATCTACAATATAATTATAAGTGCATTTTACAATCACCCTGTGTATGCGTCTTCTTAAGAGTGGTATATTTTTTATAATACAACTTATAGAACTTAAAATATTTGAATTTCAAATGGCAAAGTGTTAATCTTTTACTAATTATAGTATCAAGTCTCTTAATGGGTATTTTATCATTTTTGTAGAATAAAAAAAATTAATGAAAAACGCAGAGTAACATTTGTAAGAATACTTTATTCTCGTTATCAAAGTGTTGTATTCTTTTTGATGTATGCAGTCAAGATATGTAAGTTCTTACTACCATTCCAGAGTAATTTAATGTGTTTCTCATCTGCATTCCTTTAGGTAGGTCTTCTAATTAAAGTTAGTCCACCATAAAATTCTTTGCTATTATCGATCTTTTGGAGGGAATAATATTTGCAGATAGATTTTGCTTATACCGGCAGTTAAAACAAACATGTGCAATCCATCTAAGAATAATTAAAAACAAGTTATCTTGAAGTTTTGGCCCAACCATTAATGTTTTATTTAAACTAATCCCAGATTAATACAGCCGATTCTTCAAACTTCACTAGTAGTTTTTTGGATTCCTTTATTAAGAAGCATGGGGTTCATTTAATTTTGATACCGGAACCAAATCCATAATGCTAAGTTTTTGATAGTCGTTCATAAATGACTATAATTTGTTATAGTAAGGAATTTCGATTTAATTTAGTCTTTAAAATTCAAAATCGCCTCCTAGCCATTTCCTTTGTTAAGCCGATTAGCCAATATTGGAAGGATTAATTTTGAACGGCAGTTTTATTACCTGCCCGCACCGTTTCGTCCCAATGTGTTTGCAAAATGTGCTTCACGTTGTACTTTTCATGGGAAACTTTAGAAAGGCTGAAGTTTTTTCTATTTCCCCGAATTTTTGCATTTACTTATTTAACAACAAATTGTTTTCTCAAATTTTAACGATGTTTTATAAGAGAATTACGGATCTGAGGCAAAAAACCTTAAACGAGTTTTTTAGACTTCTTTTTACGTTACAATGTTGGTACCACCAGAATTCACATGGTTGACTTAAGAAACACCCTGTATAATTGTTTCATTTGTCGCAAGTTTAACTAAATCACAAACGCCTTTTTGTATCTATTATCGATAACTTCATTTACCTAAAACACGTCAATCATAACTAGAGAACGGCATCATAAGTATTAAATAGGCAGTTGTGAATACAAAAGTAGACATTAGCTGGCCATAGACACGCGTTTAAAACCGCCACGAATGTAGTTTTTCGTGGAAGTTTTGAACGCGTGTCTATGCCCAGCTTATGGCTGCGCATATGCACACGTTCAAAACCTGCACAGATGTACTACATTCGTGGCGTTTTTAAACGTGTGTCTATGGCCAGCTATTGTGGACATATTGGTAGGTTTAGAATTAATTGCACTTTATGACCCATGAATAGTTTTTTCCGGTAATGAATCGGCACTATGAGGTACTATGCAAGTTTTGCCGTGACTATTAAAAAGATTCAGAAAGCCAGATCGTATTTGTTTTTCCACAACTTTAGTCTTGAACAAACTTACCATATTGCAACGTCATTGGGCGAGGCTCGTACTAGCGTTCTAGGCCATTTTTTCGAATGGCCAAAGTGCCGAATACATGTGCAGTGGGCATCTTGGGTTAAATATAAATTTCGATTCGCGTTCGGCTCCGACGCTAACCTCACGAACGATGTGACGACGGTCAGCGCCGTTCGGCGTTTTGGACACGGTCAGCAGATTGGGAGTCGGCGTTTTGGACTTAGTCGGCAGAATGGCAGTCGACGTTTTGGACATAGTCGGCGGAATGGCAGTCGGCGTTTTCGTCGAATTATTGGTTCGGCGTTTTGGACAGTCCACATTTTACCGAATGGCCAAAGTGCCGACTAGATCTGCAGTCGGCGTTTTGGACCAAATACAATTTTAGTTTTATATTCGGCGTGAGGTCAGTTGGCGTCGTTCGGCGTTTTGGGCACCGTCGGCAGAATGGTAGTCGGCGTTTTGGACCTAGTCGGCGGAATGGCAGTCGGCGTTTTGGACGAATTATCGGGTTGGCGTTTTGGGCATTCGGCGTTTTGTCCTGGACGCGGTGAGACATACCTACAGATAATTTTTCACAAGCCAAGAGTCGAGTGCAGGTTGCAATAAAAATTTCAGTGTTGTGATTGGTTGAAATTTTATGAGAGGAATTCTAGAGAATTTAAAAATACCGAGACATTGTAGCATTACACAGGAATTTCAAAACATGAGTTACTATTATAAATGAGAAATTGCGAGAGTACCGTAATTAGTCCTCACTGTTGTTTTCTTATTAAAATGTTATGGTCGTCAATGTTTGTAGTAATTAGGGCATTCCGGATATGTATTAATACCAAATTATTATAACATTTTTTAGTAGGATATTGGGCATATGCTTTTACCGAGAATAGTTTATTAATTTTTCTTATTAAACATGTTCGTGGTTTTTCTAATAATTTGATCAAGTTGATATCTAAAATCAATTATAGCTTTATCCTGTTCGCAGTGAAATTGGAATTCTATAAGATTTCAAGCAATAATAATTTTAAAAACAAACAATAGCTTGTGTATACTTAGGTACCGAAGTTTAACTTTTTAACGCGAATGTGGAATTTAATTATAAAAAATCTGATGTAATACACGCACACAACCTCCTTTTACAGTGATCTTATAATTAGCCTAAAATTTGATTTTAAATTTTTAAGCATTTGTCAAAAATTTTCAAGAATAACAAATTCTAAAAAAACGGTACAAAATAGAGCGTTAGGTGAGGATATAAATTTTCTCTAGAATTTTAAGTTGAATTCAAAAATTTTATAATATACCAGGTGTTCTATTTAAAATAAGAGTTAATAAAAAAATAGAAAAAAAACAAAAGAAACCCATTTTAGAAGTATTCAACTGCAAAATCACCTATCTTAGATCAATACACATTGAAAATGTAATAAAAGTGTGAATTTTGAAAAAAGAGCCGTTTTTGAAAAAAAAGAACTGAAAAATCACAAGAATAAACACCTACTTCCGGTTATGCGATTTTCTTCAAAAGCTTGCTGTCGCATTTTAATAGTACACAAAACTTATATATGCCGTTTCAACGCCATACCTCTTTTAGTTTTTGAGATATGCTGTTCACAGACAGACAGACAGACACACAGGCATACACACAGACAGGCCAATAAAAAAATATGTTTTTTGGGTTCAGGGAACTCTAAAACGTTGAAAACTCAATTTCGAATTTTTGGGGTAAATCCAATACTTCCTTTATTGTAAAAAGAAGTAGTAGCAAATAAACCATAATCAAAAAAATACAGCTACATAGTTATGTATAATTTTAATATTCATAAAAGGATGAAGTTCAAATTAAGGAAAATGTGCAATTTGTTTTATATTCAGTTAGAAGTACAATAATAGTTTTATTTTAAGTATGTAAGTTTTGACTGTTGTATATAAATAAGGGCCAGTTCTACAATCCAAGGATAAAGTTATCCCGGGAATAAATACCCTAGAAACGATTGTTGTAACAAAGAAAACTATGACAATTATACCTCGGATAGCTTATTCTAAGTATATACTTGCATTGTAAAATCGGCCCTAAGTCTATTTAATCACGATAATAATAATAGTTCGTATAAAAATTCAAATTTTTAGAAGAGGAATTTCCTGAAATGTTTATACTATTTCTCTAGAAGTTGTACAAAGAATGTTTAAAGTTTCTTGGTTAGGAATGTCTGAGATCATAAATCATAGTATATTTTGTATTGATACAAATTACCAATTCCTATGAAGTATTTGTAATTAGCTAAGTGAGCGCAGGTAATTAGAGTATTTCCTATATAATCACAAAATTTGTATTCAAATTTTACTATTTCCATACTTGCTTCCATTTGTGATTATCGGAGATGTCTTATCAGTGCGTTATTGAGATTTTCTTTTATTCGTAACAACCAATTCACAATGGCCAAAAGGGAAATATAGATTGTCTAGGTCAAGAAAAAGTAAACATATTCGTATGAAACGAGTATCTGCGGGATAAATAGCTAACTACTTTAATATCTACATTTATAAAGTTTATTTTTTATTGCGTTTTAAGTTATTCTAACGTGCTCTGTAAACAATGTCAAAAAACCTCTGAAAATATCAATATCAAAATTAAGAAAAGGTATTAGAGTAACTTTTAATACGCCTGCAACCCGTAAATTAATTAATTAAAATATTTTTTGAAGTAGAAATTCAACATTTATTCATTGTTTCATTTTTCGCGTTCTTTGTTCCAAAAATTTGTGTGAATGACATATTAAATTTCAAAGTATTTTTCCTACATATGCGGTGGACACCAATAGCAAACAATTTTGCTAAAGAATAAATCTGCTGTCTTGAAGCAGCTGTTCTGTATCTTGAACAGCGAAAATAAAGCTTTTGTACAATATTTCTGGCTTTATTTGGTTATTTTATATAAGATTCGATGGCCTTGCGGTAAATATATCCTCGGCTGCAAATATAACTGCGAACTAACAGGGAGACCTAGGTTCGAATCATATTCGAGTCCTAATTTAGACATGAAGTATCATAGGCTAGCAGCGCACTTACTTCATGCCTAAATTTTAAAAATGTATTAGGCTTGGACGGCCTGTTCCGAGCAGCACTATTTTAATCTTCGTGTTGCTTCCAATCTGGCCTTTGCCTTAAACGTAGCCTTGAAAGTAGTCTTGGTCTTCAACGTGGTCTTGAGAGTGAGCTTGATCTTGAACGTGTTCTTGACCTTGAACGTGAGTTTGCTCTTGATCTTGAACGTGGCCTTGCTCTTGAGCTTGAACATGGGCTTGGCCTTGAACTCAAAGTCAAGTGGTGGGGGGTGGCTCCAGTTTGGTTCACTCTACTCTACTACCAAAAGTTTGTGCGGAGTTCTTATATTCAAAAGCTAACCAGAAACTTCCAATAAACAAATATGAAAATTAAACAGTATTCCAGAAAATATCGAATCGATAATTTATAGGTTGATTCATTGTTATTCATTATATCCCTTATGTTGTTGCAACAATGAATTAATTATTTTCCTAAATTCCAAAAGCGAACATAAAGAACCGCATACATAATTACATAACAATGAACACAAAAACAAATGGAATCGCTCAACGCCATGGGCGTTAAGATAAAATTGATGCCGTATACTACCTTAATAAAGAATTTTACAAGTAGAATGGAATCCAAGTGACAAAACTAATAGCGTGAATGTAAACCAACATTAATTAGTTAAACCAATAGCGGACAGTAAAGAACGTTGTCTATAAACAAATAAATTACAAAATGTAACGCTGGAAAATATAAAATAAATTTCAACAATCTATTATTAGAAACGCACTCGGAGTGTATATTCTGAATTCTACACGCACGGAGGTTTTATGCTCTATAAAAAAGAAAGGGCACCAAGGAAAGCATATGAATTAAACCACAATGTAGATGATTAAGAGGGTAAGAAATGCATATATGGTTTTAAATCTAAACGATTTATCAATAACCAATCCCAAGTTCTTTGCTTTTTCCACAAAAAGGTATATCAGCATTATCTATTTTTATATTAGACATTATAAATTTCTCACTATCAACATTTTTACCTAGCAAAAGTACACAGGGCTTTGTGGGGTTCAAGATAAGAGCATGCTGCTGTGAGAGACGTGAAATGCTAACAAGGTCTCGATTTATATTGTGTGTTGCTTTATCAATATCTTCCTTGCGAAAAGAATAATACAGTTGCGTGTCGTCCGCATACATACGAACGTTACAATATTTTATATTTTTGTGAAAGTCACTAGTGTATATAGTAAACAACAAGAATCCCAAGTTGGATACCTGGGCCACACCTCTCGCAACAGTTAAAGAGTGGGATATGATATTATCTACTTTCACACTTTGACTTTTATTATGTAGATTATCCAACACTATAATGAACGAACCAATAAAAATTGTTCAATTTGTCAGAAACGGCCAATCAAAATTGACTGTCTTTGAAAACGCCTAATGTCGCAGAGTTTTCACTCGAGCCCGATTGGTTTCAATAATTTCAATTTAGTGAGTAGCATTTGACTGACATTTCACCAAAACGTCAAGTCAAGTTTTCAAATCGGCGTCGTTCTAAAAGCTCATAATAATCGTGTTGGAAACTCCAATATTGAATTAATAGTGGAAAACGGTAAAAATGTGTACTGTCAAACTCGGCAAAAGTCATATACCCATATTGTTGAATAATCTTTCCAAATACCACTCAAGATAAAAAAATTTAAGAGAATTTTTTTCGTTAACATGCAAATTATTGCAAATTTCTCTGAACAAAAACTGCTCAAAATCCACTCGACCTGCGGTCTCGCGAAATTTTTAACGCAGTTTGGTTTCGGGAAATTTAAACACAAGAATTGGCATGTGGACGAAGAAAAATTTTATCTCTTGTGGTATTACCTTTGACAATTTAACTGGTGTCATTTCCAACCAATGGCATCCTTCAATTTAAAAATAAACTACCAATCGAACGATTATTTCAATGACAATATTTCGAGGAGCTTTATTTCAGCGACAATTTAATGCATACACTAAAAATCCCTTAAGCCGCGGATTTTTTGTCACTATGACAGCGGCAAAAGTTAGCCCTAACTTTTCTAGCGACAAAACGGAACCTAACTTTTAAAACGGTCTAATTTTAAAATAATTTTTGCCTTGTTTGTTAATTTAGTGACTACTAAATTACCTGATATGAAAATTAAATATGTATTCATTAAATTGTCGTACCGAATTACACTCAAGCTTTTTTTTTATCGAAGTAAACTTAACATTTATAATTCGAGTTTCCTTGCTTTTGGGCAATTCAACTCAACAAACTGCCAGAAAAAATTACTCGTCCTTCGGACTCGTAAATTTTTCGGAGGCAGTTTTTTTCGTTACATTGCCAAGCAAAAAATTCTCATTAAAAATTTCAAGTTTTCTTCGACAAAAAAAAGCTCTCCTGTAATTATAAGTGACAATTTTTTCTGTAACTATTATTTTATTGACAATATTTCCAGGAGTTGTATTTCAGCTTCATTTTTCTGATAATTACCGTACAACGTTTTCCCCATTTTCCAACCCCCAAATCCACCTGGACCGCAAAATTCCCACATCAAAAATTCTCTTATAAAATACAATTGACCGGTAGAAAGCCTCCAAACATCGAATTTCACACAAATATAAATTTTAAGGTTTTTCTGATAATTATAGCGTTTCCCCATTTTGCAAACTCCCAAATCCACCTGGACCGCCAAATTCCCATCTCGCCCCCGACCCCAAAAACCAGCCAGTAAGATGAGCTTTGGTTCATCCTCTTTTCAACTAGCCCCAAATCACATTTGAATCTTTCAAAAAGTATGCGATGTAACAGCACCGAACGCTTTCGTGTCCAAAATATGGGTTAACCCCGTATTTTCGCCCCCTCGAATCTTACGTTTTCACAGCCTCTCCAGAAAGTTCGCCCTTGACAAGATCTTCAAAATTACACCAATAACATTCACTTGCAATACGTACAACTTGCAAAAATTGGCGAAAACTGCGCATTTACCAAGCGTCACACAAATCGCTAGAAGAGCCCGGTGTCCAGTCAAATTGTCGAAAATACCAAAAATACTACCTGAAAAGTGAAAATGTAATTTAAAAAAAATCCGTCGAATTCATTGAACTGAATCAGCTGAATCAGTGGAGAAGTGATTCAAAATGGCGGTCAAAATACTGAAAAAACGATTTTTAGCAAACAAAAATGCACAAAAGCAATTTTTTTTTTAATTCAATTCGAAATGCAGTGTATTTCGAATGTTGGTAGTAAACTTTTTGAGCTAAAAAATGTAATTATTTCCTTAGCTTTTCTTGTTGGAGGTTGATAGGATGAACAGGTAAATCTAGAATTAATTTGCAACAAATGTACTTTATTTGGTTGGCTTTGCGGCATACGGAATCGCAAGAGACTATTAGCATTGTCCACAAAACCTATAATATACTAAATTATATCTTGAAAAACTATTCAAAAGTTAAGCTTATAATCCAGGGAAAACCGTTGAATGAGAAAATAAATCTTGTACTGACAGGAAAATGCGACAAAATTAGACTGACAGTTCCAAGTATTATTACAATTATGCTTACTTTAATTATTAATAAACTTGGGCTATAAATGCCATTTATTTCATCTAAAAAGTCACATAGCTGGTTATGAATCTTCGCTAGTTCCATTGCATTAAATATAAATCCAGCTTCACCAAATGGTATTTGAAATGTGGTAAGAGCTAAAAGGTATAGGTAAATAATAGAAATTAGAAGATTTAGAACTGCAGGTGAATTATATGCTATACACTTTAACAATCAAGTAACGGAGTTTGTACTTATTTGTTGCTGTGCAAATGAGTGTTCTATATAAACTTTAACATTCTATTCTTAAATACATTACGAACTGTCAAGAAACTTGTCACTATTTCATCTAGTTGAAACAAGTTTCTTATTGGGATCAATTTACCATTTTGTCATTAGCAAAAGAAAACATAATACGTAGGTATTTATTTAAAAAAAAATAGAATGTGTACATGAAGCAGGTATTATAGGGGTTAATATTTAGTCATTGCTCCATCAACTTCTATAACTTGATTTAATCTTTCAGGTATAGGTGAAATAAGATTTTTATCTTGACTTCATTCTTCCCAGCTGCCTGCAATAGCCGCCCACAATTCATGTTCGTTTTTCGTCTAAAATCGAGTTTATATTTTTTTGCACTTTCGTGACTAAAGTTGGCACTTTAGTCACTTATTTCAGGGACTAAAGAAGCTCATTTAATCCCTAGGGATTTAAGTAATTACACATGTTCAAGGAATCATTGTTAGTGAGCAACACGGTTTTATGCCAAAGAGATCAACATGTGCCAACTTAATATCATTTACGCAGAATCTGGCTGATGCCCTGGATAAAAATCAGCAAATAGATGTAGTATATACTGAGTTTTCCGGGGCATTCCACAGGGTTAACCACGCAATACTGTTAAGCAAATTACTGAATTATGGTTTCGATGCTACGTTAATTAAATTAATTGAATCTTATCTCAGTAGTAGATGGCAGAAGGTCGTTTATAATGGAAGCACGTCGGAGAGATATGAGGCTCTATCAGGTGTCCCACAAGGGTCCATTTTAGGGCCTTTACTGTTTGTATTATTCATAAATGACCTTCCGGAGGTCGTAACAGAATCGGAGTATACTCTATTTGCCGATGATTTTAAAATGTGGCTTGTGATTGACTCGACAGCTTCTTGTGAGGAACTACAGCAAGATATTAATAAAATATTTTAATGGAGTCCACAGAACCTACTATTTTTTAACGTATCTAAATGTTCTAAGGTAACTTTTACAAGAAAATTAAGGACTATCAATTTTCACTATACCATGAATGGAAACCTACTCGTTAGTAAAGAAACAATTAGTGATCTTGGTATAGTATTTCATAAGAAATTAACAGTCAGCTATCATATTCAAAAAATAACTATCGATTCTTTAAAAACTTTAGGCTTTGTAATTAGAAATTCCCATAGTTTAAGCAGTAACATTACATTAACAACTCTTTATAATTGTTGTGGAGCCTTCTCAGTTTTCCGTTATTTGGAAAATTCCTGATTGCCAGCTCGCCTTGGAATTTGTGGACTGTATGAATTGTAGGTTCACTGAATTATACACACGTTGAAAGCCGGAAATATGTTACTTTATTAGCAATAAACAACACATTGAACACAAATATTTGAACTTTTACAAAGAATTAGCTTTCGGAGTGCGGACCGGTTCGCATGCTGCCACGTTGACAGATGGAACGTAAGTGAGGTGAACGGCGAGGCAAAGCCCGCTTGACAGTCTACTGCGCACAGTATGAATTCAGAATGCAAGAGAGGCGGCAAAAGTTTATAAAGTCCTTAACATACCGCCCGCCTTGGAAAGGGTAACCTTTCAAATAAAACAGTACAGAGTTGACATGTAAAAGCTAGAGTAAAACATGTAACATGAACACACATATATACAAAGCATAATAGTACATGGATCTTAATCTAGTACAAGAAAACCCGAACAATGGGGAGCCAAAAGGCCTTACGAACACTGCGCTGAACGCTAACGCACTAGTTTACAACACTAGGTAGCGGGCACAATTTGGCGAAGGATCGTTTCACGATTCCTGATACAGTGTTCACTGACGCCACACGCGTAACGCCGTCAAGGCCAGGGTGCAGCTCGGTGACCCGGCCTAACCTCCACTTCAGAGGGGGTAGATTGTCATCCTTGATGAGGACCATGGAACCAGGCTGGAGGTCCGAAAGATGCGTGCGCCATTTGGTGCGCTGTTGGAGTTCCGAGATGTACTCCTTGCTCCATCTTTTCCACACATTCTGGTGTAGTTGTTGTATTCTCTGGTATTTAGACAGCCGAGACTCGACTATCTCAGTAACGTTGGGATCAGGCAGTGACACCAACGGACGACCAATCAGGAAATGAGCAGGAGTCAAAGGCTGAAGGTCGTTTGGATCAGAGGACAAAGGGGACAGGGGTCGGGAGTTTAAGGTCGCTTCCACCTGTGCTAACAAAGTGCTAAATTCATCATAATTTAGACTAGCGTTACCTATAACGCGACGTATGTGATGTTTGGAGGACTTGATTGCGGCCTCCCACAATCCGCCAAAGTGGGGACTGTGCGCGGGTATAAAATGCCAAGCTACTCCGTCGCTCGCGACTGATTCGGAAATAGAAGGGTTTTGTTCCGCGAGAAAATTGCCTAATTCGATTAACTCGGAATTAGCGCCTACAAAGTTAGTGCCGTTGTCTGAGTAGACATGGAGCGGTTTGCCTCGTCGAGCCACAAACCGGCGAAAAGCCATTAAGAAGGTTTCAGTAGAAAGATCAGCGACCAACTCAAGGTGCACTGCCTTTGTGACGAAACAAACGAATAGACAAAGGTAGGACTTTACTAGTTTAGAACCACGTCCCTTGCGATCCTTTATCATGAAAGGTCCACCATAATCAATACCAGTCGTATGAAATGGGGGCGATGATTGAGTACGAGAGGCTGGCAGGTCTCCCATTATGGGTTCAGTTAACTTAGGAGAGAATCTAAAACACCGTAAGCATTGATGAACCACTTGCTTGACGATATTTCTGCCAGAGGTGATCCAATATCGTTCTCTGAGATTAGCTAACAGCATTTGAGGTCCGGCATGGAGAAGCCGAAGATGCTCATGCGATACTAGGAGTTTGGCGAATGGATGTTTGCCAGAAATCACTAGAGGAAACTTCTTGTCAAAGGGTAATTGAGAGTTGTGGAGCCTACCACCAACTCTTAGCAGTCCCTCGGAATCCAGAAAGGGATTCAGGGATATCAAAGCAGAAGATTGTTTCACAGGCTTGCTCTGTGACAACAGTTTAGGTTCGTCAGGAAATGACTCGCGTTGGGAGAACCTGGCAAGCCTTACAATAGATGCTTGCAGTTCATCTGTAGAGAGGGGACCAGAAAGACGATCAGCCTTAGGGGCTCGCGCATTGTTATGAAAACGAAAGCAATAAGCTATAACTCGTTGTAAGCGAGCAAAGCTTGAATACTGATTGAACGGAAATGGTTCAACAGAGGTTACAGGAAGACTCTGAACTTCTTCTTTAAATTCTGGAAGCTCAGCACGAACATGTTTGGAAGTAGGCCAAGAGGCCTCACCTTCGCTTAGCCAGGTGGGACCATGCCACCAAAGGCTCAACAGACCCAGCGGGTCAAATATCTGCGATCTTTCAGACAAGATGCTACGCTTGGTAGCCTCACCACTTGTAGAATTTGAAATATGGGATATTTCAGACAAGCTGCTACGATTGGTAGCCTTACCACTTGTAGAATCTGAAATATTGGATATTTCAGACAAGCTGCTACGATTGGTAGCCTTACCACTTGTAGAATCTGAAATATTGAACATGGAAGTAGGCCAAGATGCCTCACTTTCGCTTAGCCAGGTGGGACCGTGCCACCAAAGGCTTGACAAACCCAGCGGGTCAACTATCTGGGAAATTTCAGACAAGCTGCTACGATTGGTAGCCTTACTACTTGTAGAATCTGAAATCTGGGATATTTCAGGCAAGATGCTACGCGTGGTAGCCTTACTACTTGCAGAATTTGAAATATTCTCTACTGATAAGAATCTTTTCTGAGCGATTTGCGATGAATCACCCAATACCTCTACAGGTTCCTTGAGAGGGATAGAGACAACGAATCGACCATTCGCTTCTCGTTGAGTATTTTGCACGAAATGTGCCTCACAGGCGTTCTCTTCATTTGTGTGGACCTTTTCCTCTGGGTAATGTTCGAGTTGCCAAAACCTAGCGATGGGGTCAGAAGCATCCTCGATCGTGCCAAGATTGCACTGTACAGGGTACGCAGAAGGAGGGCCTGTAGGGCCAGAAACAATCCAACCAAAACGAGTCTTTTGGAGGATGGGAAGATTTGGGCCTAGACCAATTTGTCCAATACAAAGGAGCTGCCAGAAAATGGGCGAACCAATCAGAATGTCGATGGTGCCCGGTTGGTCGTAGGACAGATCTGATAACTTGATGTTATCAGGAACCTTGAAACTGTTTCGCTGGACGCGAAAACTTGGGGTAACACCCGTAATCTCATCGAGAACAAGACATGATAGGCCAATGCCGTATGAAGTGTGAGGGGCTTGCAGCTTGATATCACACCTAGCCTTGATTTGAGAAGTGGCTTTACTTAAGCCAGAAACAGTAACGTTGACTTCGCGAATTGGAAGCTTCAACCTTTTACACAAATCTGAACGTATAAAGTTCGATTGGGAACCGGAATCCAACAGGATTCGCACAACGTGAGGCGTACCATCATCAGCGATGAGTTTAGCGGTAGCCGTAGGTAAGAGTACCTGCAAAGCATTCGAACAGAATGCAGAAATCGATTGGTTTAGTTCAACAGGGGTTTCTGCCGACATCGCAGATCCTGGTTGACTAGAAGAAGCATTTTGAGGTTTATCCTCATGAAGAAGTGTGTTGTGCCTCGATTTGCACTTTCTACACGTATGTTTGGAGCTACAGAGGCTCGATAGGTGACCCTGAGTTAGGCAATTAAAGCATACGCGGAGCTCTTTTGCCTTTGACTTTCTGTCAAGAACAGACAGCTTGACAAACTTATCGCATTTGTACAAGGAATGAGATCCTTTACAAAGTGGACACGAAGGGGTACCCGACACAAATGATTTAGAATGTACCTTGGAAGACCTTTCGGGTACAAGCTTGCTATCTTTTACCTCTAGAGTTTCTAGAAGATTTGCTGTATTTTGTAAGAATTCCTTGAACTCATCAAGATTAGGCAGGTCAGAACTTGACCGGTTTCTAAGGACCTCCCATTCACGAAATGTAGTGGGGTCCAGTTTTTTAGAAACTACATAAATTATAACAAAATCAAGAAGCTCGCTTTCGGTAGCTAATGATTTGATTGCTGCAAAATGTTTGAATAACATATCGCTAATCGTACGTAATTTAGTTGCAGATTCCTTACTGCAAGATTCAAGCTCGAAAATAGCCTTGAGGTGATTATGAACCAGAATTTTTGGATCATTGTATCGATTGCACAATGCCTCCCAAGCTAGAGTATAATTACCCGCAGTAAACTCTAAACTTTTTATAATTTGGCTTGCATCACCCTGTAAACTAGCCTTTAGGTAATGCAGCTTCTGAATATTAGTCAGCGTTTGATTCTCATGAATTAAGCTACTAAATATCTCACGAAATTCTAACCATTCTGAAACACTTCCTGAATATGTGGGAATCGAAATGGTAGGAAGGCGTACAGCTCGATTATTGCAATGCGAACTGCAGTTTGAATGCCCTGATCTTAAGCTACCAGCAGGCGATCCAGAACGATCTAATGCAACATCAGACTGGCTGTTGTATTCATTAATCAAATATTTAGCTTGTGCGATTGCAAAATAATAAGAGTCTTCGAATTCGACTCGCTGTTGCATTTCCCGTTCTGCATCCTCACTGGCTTCTAAAATTTGTTCATGAACCGCATCATATTCTGATAACAATGTGGCTGCATTATTCAATCTTTCTTGTAACTGAATAATTTGAGCGCTAGATAAGAATTGATCTTCATCATAAATTGTTTGCAAAGATTGCACGTAATTTGCAAAACGCGTAAGCTTTCGTTTAATAGAGCCTCGTACTCTTACAAGCGAATCCATAATTGTTGAGATTAAAAACAATTTAACAGATCGAACTAACTTTTCGTACCCCACTGGCGTGAATTTTGTACGCTTCTGGTACGCGGACCCAACGGGTCAACTATCTGTGATATTTCAGGCAAGATGCTACGCGTGGTAGCCTTACTACTTGCAGAATCTGAAATATTCTTTAATGATAAAACCTTTCGCACGCCTCTGGTACGGAATTTTGTTTACAACGCAGACAGCGCTTGATAACAACGCGAGAAACTTGTTGCTAACGACGCAGAAAACGACCCTGGTACAACGCGAGATGATTCACTTGTGACTGCTTCGACTGCAGTATGAAACATGCAGGGGATATCGCTAACAAACGTAATAGCTTGGCATTTCACGCAATTAAAATGTTTATATGAATCATAAACCATTTGTTTACGCAATAATACGCAGCTGAAATTATGCACATGCAAACACAGATGATAGAAAACCAAATATTCATGCATAGGAAATCACAAAAATAGGAAATTTAGGCTTACATTGATATTGGTGTATGTGCCGCCTTGCCGGTTTTCCTCGTTGCTGTGGTTCGTACTACCGTCTCGCCTGCAGCTGGAATGCACACGTGCACGAACTTGGCGCCAAACTCGGCGTTTGGCTATCTACCGTCTGCTGTCTTCCTTCCTCTCGTTACGGGCACCGCATGTGCCCTCTTCGTTCCACGCGTTGCGGCGAATATGAACGCTGCTTCCTTGCGGTCGATTACATGCGATGCAATACACAACTGAATATGCTTTTGTACTTGCCAATGACCAATGTTGTCGAATGCTGTCGCTGTTGATTCGACTCGCAATGACCTAATGTGGTTTAATCCTGGCTCTGTAGGACCAATGTTGTGGAGCCTTCTCAGTTTTCCGTTATTTGGAAAATTCCTGATTGCCAGCTCGCCTTGGAATTTGTGGACTGTATGAATTGTAGGTTCACTGAATTATACACACGTTGAAAGCCGGAAATATGTTACTTTATTAGCAATAAACAACACATTGAACACAAATATTTGAACTTTTACAAAGAATTAGCTTTCGGAGTGCGGACCGGTTCGCATGCTGCCACGTTGACAGATGGAACGTAAGTGAGGTGAACGGCGAGGCAAAGCCCGCTTGACAGTCTACTGCGCACAGTATGAATTCAGAATGCAAGAGAGGCGGCAAAAGTTTATAAAGTCCTTAACAATAATGCTAATGTCAAATCAAAACTAGAATATTGTTCTATAATATGGCCACCTTTATATAATATCCAAATTAAACAAATTGAAAGAATTCAAACAGAGTTTATAAGATATTTATATTTTAAAATGAGTGGTGTTTACCCATTTTTTAAGCCATATCGCAAACTGCTCAGCACTTACGACTTAAATGCATTAGAGGATCCACGGAAATTATCAGCGCTCACTTTTTTGTATCAAATATTACATTATAAGGTCAATTCATGTGAGAAATTTTTAAGCAAAATAAACTTTCTGGTCCCTAAGCTGACATCCAGGTATAAAATTTTATTTTATTTGCCAACTGGTAGAACAAATGTATTTATCAGTTCTCCTCTTTATAGAATGTGTAAGACCTATAATACAATATCAATGCCTGTGGATATATTTCAACCTATTTTTACTTCCTTTTACTATAAAGGAAGTATTGGATTCACCCCAAAAATTCTAAATTGAGTTTTCAACGGATCTTCACGTTTTAGAGTCCCCTGATCCCAAAAAACATTTTTTTTATTGGTCTGTCTGTGTGTGTCTGTGTGTCTGTCTGTGAACAGAATATCTCAAAAACGAAAAGAGGTATGGCGTTGAAACTTCATATATAAGTTTTGTGTACTATGTAGATGAGACAGCAAGTTTTTGAAGAAAATCGCATAACCGGAAGTAGGTGTTTACTCTTGTGATTTTTCAGTTTTTTTCGATTTTTTCAAAAACGGCTCTCACGATTTTTTTTAAACTTTACATTTTTCTTACATTTTTAATGTGTATTGATGTGAGGTAGGTGATTTTCCAGTTGAATACTTCTAAAGTGGGCTTCTTTTGTTTTTTTTTCAATTTTTTGTATTAACTCCTATTTTAAATAAAACACCCGGTATATTATTACATTTTTGAATTCACCTTAAAATTCTAGAGAAAATTTGTCTCTTCAACTAACACTCGATTTTGTACCGTTTTTGTAGAATTTGTAATTTTTGAAAATTTTTAACAAATGGTTAAAAATTAAAAATGAAATTTTTGACTAATTATAAGATCACTGTAAAAGGAAGTTGTGTGAGTGTATCACACCAGATTTTTAGTATATATAAATGTAAATGTCAGAACGCATTGTATGGAACATGACTAGATTTCTGGTATGGTGACCGTTCCAAACGCTATTTTTTGTTTTTTTTTGTTCTACATGCAAAATATAATACAGTTAGTTTAGGCATAGTCTTAAACTTTTTTGGCGGTTTAGTTTAATTTAATTTAATTTAAGAATAATTTAATTTAATTTTATTAATGAGTAATTTAATTTGATTTAATTTAATTTCATTTATTGTTCTATTTTATGATATTTTGTTTGTTTCTATTTTCTTTTATAATGTTTATTGGTACGCATTGCTGTGTTATATTATATTAAATTATACTTATTATTATCCTGTAACCTGTAATTGGCTATATGCTGTTGGTTGCAGTTAAAATGAATAAATAAATTACTTTAGTCCCTAGGGACTAAAGTAAAAATGTTACGTAACTATGGTAAATTTTTGTGCACCGGAGGTTAGTAGGTTAGGCTTTGTTTGTCGTTTGACACATACTGACGCAAAACTTAACCTGCAAATCTCAAATTTGACATAGATTTAAATACACTTCAGTACTGCCAACTGATTATGGCTATCCAAGGCCTGCTGCAATTCAGTTTTTAAAAAATCACTCTGTACACAACATTCTTAAGAAAATTCGTATTTACTTTTTTCAAATTAGCCGATTCCAAATTTTTTAGGAAATAATATTGACTCGCAGGATTTAATAATGCACTGTAGTTCCTCATGATACCAGGCGCGGATGGGCCATAAGGCAAACCGGGCATTTTCCCGGGGCGCCGCGGACGGTTTCGACGCTTTTGGCGCCGCGCCGGTCACATCCGATAAAAAAGAAATATAAAATAAATACATTGAATTAATCAACGTATAACGAATCATGATACGATATACGAGCAGTCGGAGAAGGTGCATATAAAGCTGGGACGCGCTTATATTTCCAGGAATACTGTCTTCCAATCTTGCACCAGCCCAGTCGGCTACTGATACTGAACTGGAAATACGGGTTTATCCGGTTTCCGGTTTTATCACTGTTAGCCTAACTACTGTTATTCGTGCCTGTGATCTGAATTCTGTATATAGTTAACAGCGCCGGTTTGGTAATTTTTGATGATTTATTATTCTTGTTTCTTGTTCTTTGTTTTGTGTGATTTGGAAAGTTCTATCTCGAATAAACCGTAAGTATTTACCTATCTTTTGACAAATTGGAAACTCGTGTATTTGACTGAACGAATATTTTTTTTTCGTTTTCTAGAAAAGTTAAATGCTGTTAGTATTCTGTATTCACGAATAAACATGGAGTCAAAAAAAATGGGCGGCGCCGAACGTGTGAGGCTGAAGCGCAAGCTGGATTTGGAAAAAGGCGCTGGAAGTTGTAAAAAGTTAGATCAATTTATGAACAAGGAGGATTGTACACCTCTTGATGTTCCAGAAATTACCAAAAGTACCGAAGTTCATAATCAAGATCAAACTACTGCATTTTCGCCCACCAAGCTTTCAAGCTTCTTGCTTATGAGTATCAAGAACGACGTTTTAGAAAACATCGATCAAGACAACATCATCGAAGCTACTTAAAAATCAATTGTTATTTTAAGAATTTTTTCTAGAAAATCGTACGACACTCATTAATGACCAATAGAAAAATTAGTTCACAAGCCGTAACCAAGACAATAAAAAAATTTCTTGGAAATTTTTTGTAGGTAGACGAACCTAACTGTGAGGGTTTGTGGCGTTACGATTTTCTTACCGAATCTGCATTCGACCATTAATTCATATCCGAAAATTATTTTCGTGCATTCCAACAACGTCCTAATTTGCCCTCGCGTCCCGCTCGGGCAAATTAATACGACGTTGTTGGACCGCTCTCAAAAAAATTTCCGGAAAGAATTAATGCTCTTATGAGATTATATGTGAAAATATATTATTTTAATTTTATCTTACCTACTCCAAAAATATTGTAATTTTAAAAATTTGTTATTTATCCCCAAAATTATTTTGACTATTCAACTCACCACCTTCAAGTTAACTATTCACCAATCATAATTTAGTATTTATGTCATTTGCCACCAATCAGCGTAAAATTTTGCAACAATTCCGCTAGCGGAGTTTTAATGACAATTTTTTTCTCTTCCTGTGACATTTATTTAACTTCCTGTAAAATTAATCAAATATGATATTAGAAATGTCAAATTTGACAAACAATTTATTTTACGTCAACAGATTTTTATTTTCAAAGAGGACGTGATAAAATTGATTAATCACTAAGAAATGTCAATTTTGTTCGTTGAATAGTCCTTCAAATGCCGCTTGCGGCCGACGAATTGCATGAATTTTTGTCATAGTGTTTATTCGTGTTTATTGCTTCAAAATTGGTCTCGTGCTGTCGCACTCGACCAATTTATATCGAAGCAATAAACACTCATACACTTTGACAAAAATTTTCGGCAATTCGTCGACCGCTCGCGGTATTGTATATGAAAATTTGTGTTGTGTTATTTCATAAATATTTTTATATCAAACAATTTGTTTTTTTGTATCATTTAATAAAGGAATCTCAACTTTCCATTTTTCATTATTTTCGATTGGGGGGGGGGGGGGGGTCGCCTGACCTCTCTTGATGCCCGGTTGATATTTTTGTGCCCATCCGCGCCTGCATGATACAATATACTATTTTTACTATTAAACCCTAAACGTTCTCTATTGGGTTAAGATTGGGACTCCACGCAGCACAAGACAATACGTCGATGTTAGTGTTCAAAAATCACTACCGTATCATATTGGCCCTATGAACAAAGCAGTTATCTGTTGTTTCGGTATATTTGCTCTACCGAAGAAAGCTTATTATTTTCCAAAATATCAAGTAAGCTGGCTATTCAAACGACCACCAATACGCCAAGCTATACCAGGACAATAGACACATATTCATGCTCACACATTTATAGAAAATCGTCCAGACCTGTTCCGTAGGGACACATAACTTTCATTGTATCTTGAATTAGCTGGTCGATACACATGTGTACGGCAGTCATAACTAGACTGGAAGAGTTTTTCATCAAAGAAAACTACATTATTCCAAAAATTTAGAGGCCGATAAACATAATTTAAAACCCGTAACTGGTAACGTGCCGTCTGTGAGACTGCAAGCAAATTTTAATCTCAAAGCTTCAGCAAAAGAGTACCGCTTTTCGGCTAATAATCTCAACTAATCTTTCTCCTCTTGGTGCTCCACCTATCGCACAATTATTGGTAAATTTGGGTAACTGACGCTGGAGATGTGTTTTATTTTTAGTTCAGTGCAGTCTGTGAGACGGAACGTTACGGTTTACGTGAAAATTTTTTGCCACTCGTAGGCATGGCAGGCCCTGTGAATTACAATATTTCTTTAAGTTTTTCTTTTACAAATGCATTGTTTTACTTATTATTAATCGGAAAATAAATAAAATTATTTTTGATCAAAAGTTTTAATTTTTTTTATCTTGGTCTGGTAAAAAGTACATTGCCAATTTGTGTTCAAGTTGAAAATTATCTTATAATTTTTTCTTTACATTAAGTTTTCGGTTATTATTACTAAAAAATATATGCTTAACAAACCTCTATATATATATTTAAAAATAATTAAAATAGTTTAATTTTTTTCGCTTCAAAGGTGTGCCAGTCTCACAGACTGCGCGTTACCAGTTGTGCTCCAAACTTACACGTTAGCAGTTAAGGGTTTTAAGCAAAACAGAATGCGAGATTGCTTATGCTCTTCTGTTAATATTGTTTTCTTAGCACTTGGCGAGTTATTCAACTCAGAATTTCTTCCGACATGCCGTTGATCACGATGCTGGAAAATTTATTGCAAATACGGCATGCATCAATGTTTGAAATAGATTTTCCCTTAAATAATTCATTTTGACCATTATTAGTAATTTTGTCTTTTCTGCTTACGCTCTCTTCTTCTCCCACCTTTTTCTTCACACTCACAATTGTATTTAGTCCATAATTAATTGTCACTGCTCTTATAGATTATCCCTCTTCTAACTTCGAAAGGATAAGCAGTTTACCGTTCTCTGGCGATCTTGACATTTAACGTTTTTGGCACCGACAAATGAAAAAAATCAAGACCGATTTAATACAGCGAAAAATAGGTGCAAGCTAGTGTACGTGTACTTAACACATATATCGAGTAAAAACATTACTAATATATGAACACTGATCATTTCAAACTTATACTGAAACGCAGTTGGTTAAGATTCTTCAGTGCAAAATGACAATCGGTATTCTATATCTCAACTTTGTATACAAGAATGGTCAGTAAATGCTGTACGAAATTAACGCCACAATTTGTTAACCAATGGTGCAGGTAAAGTATGCGGATTGTAAAATTCATTGCCAAATCGTCAGACTACTCAAAGATACAATTCTGAGCAGGTGATAAAGCACAGAAAAAGTTGCTGAATTGATCACAGGCATTGCAAATAGGTCAGAAACGAGAAACAGGAATGACTGAAACTTCACTCTACAAGCACAATCATTTTGTTCTAATACTGTCATTTTACATACATGCACAGAAATAATGCTAGACTTAGGAACAGTGCAATGTCGCTAGCGTCTTAGTTAAATAACGCCGACACATACACTCACACGAAAATTATTTGATAATGAGATACACATATAAATTACCTTAATGCGTCTTTGTAATACTTGTAAGATGATTATGTTGTGTATAATATATAAATACTTTACTTTGCATTTCTAGGTATATCCGGTCAATAATCTACTTCCTAATAATTATAGTTTTCTTAGTGTGATATATTGATCTGATAGTCTGATACCCAAACAAACGAGGGAAGTAATAAAAATACAAGTAATTAGATCGAAGTCGAATAAATAGTCAGGGACCGTTTATAATATGTGCATAAGAGAGAAAGATATGGTTTTAGTGTAATGACTTCGATTTTCACAAATAATCATAAATGGATATAATAATATTATCATACAATAAACATTAGCAAAATTTTATCAATATTAATTGTTTTTTCTTTAATTTGTTACATATTTAATGTAACGAGTCTGACCGAATAGCTATAATATTGCCATTAATACATATTCATATTTGTTAAAAGTAGAATATCGGAATAACAGTCAATTACGACAATGAAGAATATGTTTAATTTATATTTCCGTTGATAGTTTATTTATGGGTTTCATTAGGGACCCTTATTAATGAATAATTAATTATTAATGAACGATTTTTAAAAATCGTTTATTACTAACCCCTATTAATGAATTATATTTTACTAATAGACGATTTTGGTATAGGTAATCAAATATACCATTAATAAAACTTTTGAGTGTCAAATTCTTTTCATGGAATAAAATTAGATTTTCTACAAATTAATAAGATACGATCAACTAAAAAGTATTGTAACTAACTCGTGTGTTAGTCGGCGCTTAATAATCTCTACAATTAACGCGCTCGCTAACGCGAAGATCAGGAGAAAATTTCGGAAGATGATTTTTCACGATTGTTACATCCTTCGTCTTTTAGCCGAGGGAAGTAATGAAATCTGAAAAAAGTTTAATCGAAACTTCCCTCGCAATTGGAAATTCTGAAACTAAACATTTTGAAAATATCAAAAAAAAAAGTTTATTTTTTTAAGATGTTTGCCCTGTATAAATTGGGTCCAAAATATGCGTTTTTTCATCAAGGGTGAAAACCTAATCTATAATAAAAATATTACCTTTATTTAACTAATAGTTCCTGAGTTAAAGCAAAAAACAGACAGAGTTTTATTTTTTAAGGTGCCCACCCATATATATATATATATATATATTTCTTGGTTTCGGGCCAGGTAGACATGTAATCCGCATGCAAAATATCGTCTTTTTCCAATAATTTTTTTCAGCTATATCGCCAACAGACAGACATCCGAAATTGAGAAAATCTGTTTTTTGCTATCTAGAGACCCTAAAACGTGAAGATCTGAATAAATCTCGGAAGGTGAATTCTTCGCGATTACAATACTTCCTTCGTCTTTTAGGTGAGGCAACTAAACACATGCTATTTACAAAAAGGGAGTTTAATACATCATAATTTGGCCAAATAACAAAAATCAATGCGCATGTGGAGTAGTACAAAATGTTTAAAGTTAAAAGCAATGGTTTAAGTAGACAATCTACATCATAGCTAATTGATTCGTAGAATACAAACAGATTAAATTTATTTAAAGTTTCGTGTCATGAATAAAACATATCATAACGCTTCTGTCAGCGCTAAATTTGTTGATAAATGGATTTTTGGTTTACTGGTGTATTAAATTTTTGAAAATTGTTGAGTTACAAAGGTTAACTTCATATTTACTTCCTTCGCCTTTTAGACGAATCGTGAAAAATCACGTTCCGAGATTTCTTCAGATCTTTACGTTTTAGGGTTCGTTTTCTCAGTTCTGTCTGTCTATCCGTCTGTTGGCGGTACAGCTCAAAAACTACATTCGATATATCTGAAATTTTGCATGACGACATAATTTTAGATTCTGAAATATTTTCTCAATGATGTCTTGCTGTGTTCATTATAGAAAAGGCACTTTACCTGAACAAATAGATATTTATGCATTAAGGGAGATATGAATATGTTTTTTCCCTGAGGTTGACATGTGGTACAGACCGAGGGTCTCTGGCCCGAGGTCTGTAAGTCAACTGAAGGTAAAGAACATGAATATCTCCCGTGGTGCATACAATATTTTATCTACTAGCATATTCGTAAAAATAGTATGACATTTCAAAATGTCATAATGACATTTAAAATTAGAATATGTAAGTAACATTAAGGATTGCCTCATTGTATGGTTGCTAAGACGTTAATTGTAGTTGCATTGTTACCATGAGTTTGAGGGAGAAATAATTTGACAAGTCCCTTGGGAGTTATGAGTAGCTTTTCATATTTTGTTTCTATGACGAAAATGTACAATATCATGTTGCTAGTAGGTAAAAGATGTTCTTAACTACTGCCGCCAATGCCTTGATATGACGCCTTCATCCCAAATGCGGAGACCTTTAAAAGGTTACTGCTAGAGTACTAAGCACCATTTGCGCTAAAAATCTGAACTCCACTTGGTTTTTTGAGGTACATATCTATTAGGCCTGGGCTATATGTGCTTCTAAGCATGTACATTCCATTTTTATTTTTAAAAGTTGCAGCTGCTACTATACCGGTATACTATGATTATTGTTGACCACAAAGTAGCCACAATGTAGGGAGATTTAGAAGAAGTCGTAAATTGAAAAAAAATGTATGTTGAATTACATACATAGGTAAATTGCAGTAAACCATAACGGCTTTATCTAATCTGTCATTACTACTCAGTAGCTGACTTCATATGTATTAATTCGAAACTATAATACTTTCTGTATTTAGAGAATAACATATTTATGGCCTAAAGTAATTATGCAACTGTAAAATAATCAAGTGCGGTGGTTGTCAACCGGAAGTAAGGGTTCTAGGAAAATTCACCGCCAGGAATTCACCACCTCAACAATTCACCGCCAATAATTCACAGCCAGCAATTCACCACCGAAAAATTTAATACTTGAAAAAAGCCTGTTAGCGTTACCCAGGAGACACCACTGGAGGTCGGCTTACTAGTCTCCCTTTTTTTATTTTTATACATTTTTCTAGTTTTTTTTTAAATTTTTATACATTTTGTTATTTTCATACAGTTTTCTAGTTTTTTTAAATTTTTATACATTTTTTATTTTTATACATTTAGTCAAACAGCCTATGTTTAGAACGTGGTGTTATGCGCTATTCCATGTAAGTAATCGAAAATATTTATATCCGGATTATGATATGTACTTACTACTCTTTGCAACCGTTGAGCAGTGTCACGGTATTTTTTCTTATGCCTTGGAGGTTGTTCTCCACTGAAACACTGCTCAAAAATGTTAAAAATACAAAAAACTAGAAGTGTCTAAAAATTAAAAAAGGGAGACTAGTGGGCCGACCCCCACGTGGTGGCTCCTGGGTAACGCTAACAGGATTTTTTCAAGTATTAAATTTTTCGGCGATCAACTGCCGGCGATGAATTGCTGGCGGTGAATTTTCCGGACACGCGAAGTAAGAGTACCTACGATGAAGTAATATATGTATAAACATTAAAACAAAATTACCCACCTAAAAGTGGTGCCAATTTACTTTTACTTTGATTTTGAATGTTCCCTTGTGTGACTACCTTAGCTTGTACCAACAACTTTGTTCTATTAGATAACTAAAGCTTCATTTATTGTAATAAAGATCAATTCCCAAAAAACTGAAACCTCTGCTTCAGATCATTCGGCCCCTGACGGTAATTTTAATAGAGCTGTGTTCATCTAGCTGTCCAATATAATGCAATACGTTACTGGTGAAGTGGCGAATAGCAAAATAATTCTATTTCTGTGTGTCTCTGAAATGAAGAAGAATCATGAGCACACTTGTATCACTACTCTTTTTACAGCAACACATGATAAGGTATTGTAGTGTTTATTAAGATTGATATACCTTATTAATTCAGATCACACTGCATAACATAGCTTTAATACCTCAGCAACTTAACTGCAATGAAATTCTTGCGCATGTGATTAGTAAGTGTGTTGCCAATGTGTAAGGGGAACGCACTTTTCACACTTACTGATAATTACAAGGTCTACGAAAAAGAAATATTTTACTAAATTTCAGCAAAATAGAAGTATTTCAGTACGATTTCTAGCACAATTGTAGACGATAAACCTTTAACTGAATACTTCAACACATTTCAAGTTAAACTGCAAGTGCTATGGTTAATTTACTTACTTCAATTATTTTTTTATCTGGAGTATAGTTAGAAAAACTTCTAGGTGCATTACCTATTATTGATTTCCAAGAAAAGTAAAGCAAACAAGCCAATTGCTACTTATGCTGAATCGATAGTATGTATCACACTACACCGAAGTCTTTCTATATTTTTCATTAAAGCATTTGAAAAATTAAAAAGAACTATAGAATGGATCTTCAAATAATCGGTAACTTTAAATACATTTACTCACATCTGAATAAAACGCCAAAGAGAACTTTTAAAACAAGTTTCTCTTATTGAAATATTTAAAAGTGGATGCCAGTTATTTTATAGAATAACGGATATTTATCCTTGGTTAATGTACAGTCGCGGAATTAAAAATCCGGGCACTTAATATGATTCAGTGTATACCTTACGTTACTTATCACGTTACCTGGTGAAATTAATCAAAGTCAAAATAATTACTCGTATATGACAGCATGCCTCATTGTTTAACTGTCAATTGCTAACCTAGAAACGCCCAATTTACATTACCCAAAAATTGCAAAAATCCTCTATAAGGCTCGCCCGGATTTTTAATTCCCCGACTGTACATACTTATTATTAAATAAAATGGCACACGTTGGTGAAAAGCGGAGTGACTGCGGAGTCAGCATCACCGACGCAAGATACTACTTCGTAATTTCAAAAATGTTTGGTATAGTAGAATTATATGAGAAAGTAACCTACATTCAAGTAGTAAACTTTGGAAAGTTTACAGTACAACAGTAATAACTTTTTTTACCATTATTGAATCACTGAGTTGGTTAATCAGAGTCCAGAAAATTTACTCAAAATTTCCTCTACTTACAATTAATGCAATCGATTCATTAGAATCTCTATCAGTAACGATCTTAAACTGGAGTTCTATTTTTTACACAACTTTTGCAAGTAAAGATATCCAAGCCGAACTAATACACAATCTATTACACGTAGAAGAAAGGTTACTGCGAGTCTACAGTATTACAAAGAGCAAATCAGTAACGCCCATTAAGGGGAATATGATTTTTATGTTCTTACTACTTTACATGACTATTACAATTAGTATGACAGTTACAGGATCTATTTTAGGAATGTATTTTACTTGTCGGAAGCTGCAATTTGCTCTATGTGCGATAACTTCACTTATACTACTTTGCTTTACATGCAAGATATTTTTTCGCAAGAATTAATCTGCTTCTTAGACGTATACATTTATATTCTGCTACAAAAGAACGTAATACAAACTTAAATGCACATAAAAAGAAAATTAAGAAAAAGTAGTTCACATTGCAAAACTTTATAGCAAAGTATGTGATTCTGTAGAAATCGTTAACCAATTTTATTTCATACTGATGCCAAAAATGACATTTTTCGGATTATTTTTGGTACAATAAGTGGAACATTAAAATTCTAGTACTTTAAAGTAAAATTTTAAAGTTCAAGTACTTTAAAATTATACGTCAGTTGTTGACATGAAATTTGAAATGATTTACAACTTTTTATTTAAAATTCATTAAACTTGCAGTATGAAATAAACCGTTGTATTCACCACGAACGAAAAGTGTTTTTAAAGGTCCTCGCAAATAATTCTGTCCTCGGCTGACGCCTCGGACGTAAACAACTTTCTCGTCTTTAAAATGCCACTTTTCGTTCTAGATAAATAAACTACTATTATGGATCTTCAATGTTATTGCTGATAAAATTTATTTCACTTAAAGTTATTTCTACTTTGGTGGGATTGCGGTTGTCTTTCAAACTGATTTTTTTTGCAACGTTTATTGAGTCTTTTATGTGGACCTCAGTAATAATAGTAGGTGATAATGTACAATAACACAACACTACTATAAAAATGTATTTTAGCTCGTTACATCCCTTATGCTGTTTTCCTCCTACCAAATGACGAAAAAATCACAACACACTGTAAGTGTTGGCTATAAATTACTTCTCAGCCTGTCTGTTCGGTGTACCGGCAAAAAATATCAAGTTATATTAGCAATATAATCAAATTGGCAATCAACCGAAATGCTAGATTTTCTGCTGCAAGTTTGTGTGACCTGGACTTTACAGCTTTATTAATAGTTTTCAGTTCCGTTACTTCCTACACTGTGATTTGCCTTAATCTAGATAAAATGTTAGTTTAAATTTAAAATACTGTTAACACCTGTACTTAAATATACTTATTTGTGTAATAACCGATTAAGACCACTACGAAGTATTTATATTCAAAACTAACCTAAAATTCGCACAACAAATGTAGATTCAAGCTGTGTATATAAATATAAGAGTTATTGAACCAATGAATTGACTAGTTAAGAGTGCTAAGTAGCAATTAGACAAAGCAGAGAGCCCTAGTTGAAATGAGAAACGGCTAGTATTAAAAAACTAGTAAATACAATAAACCGCGGTTTCTGTTGCTCGACGAGGCCTCATCGATTAATCGCAATTATAATAGTATCCTGTGTTTCAAAAATCCGGTTTTTTTATCGCGGCACTAAGAATTAGCGAAAATTTTGTGTTTTTCCTGATGCCCATAAAGTGACTCTGTTGGTGGAAGCGTTGTCTTTAATATAGAGGATGCGCTTCTTAAGCTTGAAGACGACTAAACTTCTGTTAGCACCAGCCAAGTAGCACGAGAACCGGGCATCAATTGTGTTAAAGTTTGGAAAACATTACAGCAAAATGTTCTTTATCCATATCACTTGCAAAGTGTTCCACAGTTAACTGGTAGTAAGGGGCCGCCAACATAGTTTTAATTTTCTGCCAGCCCAAGTCATGTAATTTTACATATAAATAGTGTGTTGAAATTCGAATGTCGCTATTTAGCCACAATCGGCTCTTGTATCTCCAGGACGCGAGGAATTCGCAATAAAGCCGAGAGCTCAGTGCTGCGCAACCACGCGCACAGCGATGTCCAGCGCAATCCCTCCCAAAGTTCCCCCAGACGGTGGGCCCATATATAGGGATTTAGAAAAGTATCAAACGAGAACGTTCAGCTTGCTGAAGACAATTGAGTCTATGGACCTAGGCTTTCGTAGCTACGAGAACCTTCCTGAACCTGATCTTGTGGTCGCTGGCTCCGTTATCAAAGTGCAAAACCGATACCCCTGACGTATTTGTTTGGTCACCAGCTCCGGTATTAACAAATCCTCTTTGAAACCGCTCTACATCGTATTTTTGGTCGTCCGCTCCGGTATCAGCTCTTAACAACCTTGCATCTTTTTTGGTTTACAATAAACTCGCAAGTTGCGTCTACCGCGGCGACTCCCAGACCAATTTTCCGTCCGAATTAAGAAAGGGCACATTCCCCTGCTATTGTCAATATTAATTATTATTAACCATGTTCCTCTAGTAACCATAACCAAAATTATAAGGGAAGCAAGTAAAAAGAGGGAAAGTTGCCCCGGATTCTGCAGTTTAGCCCTTACTTGCAAGAGGGTTTTTTCCTGAACCCCGAGGGCCTCCATGGGTGAAGATTATAGCTCCTGCCAAAACGCCGGCAGCTCGCAGCAACTTTTGAGAGCGCCCGGCCGATTCAATGTACAATTTAAGCATATTACGACCCTCCGAGGACCGCAAAAGACAAGTCCAGGGCAGGCTGATACTGGTACGACACGAATTGCACGTAGACAAGGTTCGAAACAAAATTATTTGTCGAAATTTAGCCATTTCAGTTTTACTCGAATTGTAAATACTGCCATTAAGTGCTGTCACGTTTAGTTACAACAACGTCCGTAGAAGGCAGCGTGCAGTCCTAGGCAAACAATCATCAGCATCGTTCCGAGGGCTACCAAAAACACCAAACATGTTCCATATACGGTGCTGCAGGTTTTACAGACGCAGTTTCGCATCAATCGGACCCGAATTCATTTTGTTTGCCGTTTTAACATGTACAAACCTTGCATAAATTATTTTTAGTTTGAATTTAATACAAAGACCAATAGAACTTTACATTCAACGAGTTCTCTGTCCACATACACATAACAAAGCATTTACGAACTTTATTGTTAAATGTTACTCTACAAAGTTTGCTATACATAAACGGCTTGCTAATTAGTATTACAATTAATTACATAAAGTGGTACTTTGCACTTTCCTTTAGGGGGATCTAGGTCCTTTCAGATTTAAACAAATTATGCTGTAAGATGTGGTACCACTAACTGTGGCGAGAAGAGTTGCCAAATCTAATTTGAAAAGCCCTACTGCGGAATAGTGCGGCTTGCGATTTACAACTAGAGTGATCAAAAGTCGAAGTCCATTATGGACTCTTTGATGCTCATTAGTTAGTTCTAAGGGCAATTGGAGAAGAACCCCGTAGCTTACATCCATGGTGCGTTGAGATTCTTTGCTGACTAAGTAACATGACCCAAGCATTGTTGATGCAACAACCTAAAAATCTATATGTATGTCTTTGGAAAGTTTATAGAACAAGTACGCACTAGGATCACAGAAGTCCACATCAAAGACTCCAGTAGTCCAATGTAAGCCTGAGATTTAAAAGTCGAACAAACCGCTATAATAGTTGTTATAGCTTTTATTCCTATAAATGAAGTCAACAGTAATATGGGATATCCATAAAATAAATTTATTATTTCTATAGAATCGCACAACCTGTCATACAATTTTATTATCTTTTTAAATTCTAAATTGTCGTTAAAAGATTGCGTCCTATAACTTTTCAGAAATGAAGTAGAATTTAAGTAGTAATGTATAGATAATGGAATTGCTGCATTAATTGCTTTAAAAAGGAGTATTATATGCTGATTCAAATAATATAGCTGATGTAGAGTTACTATACACAAAGCAATTTGAATTTTTCTGCATACAACGTATTTGATTATAGGCTGATTTGTAGCCATCCAGGCTGTAACAGCTATATAAAATGTCACAAAGATGAAAATAAAATCACACTTAAAGAATGTGTTTATCTTTTTTGTGGGTGTTTTGCACTCATTTAAATTCTTTTCTACGTCGGTGATAGCAGTTATTAGTTTATTTTTGAGGTATTCATTCGCAAATGCGATATGTAATATACAACTCCAGTTGAAAGCTGTTATTGTTAGAGATTCTAATATATCTAACACAGGCAATGAATACAACGGGTATTTCGGAAACAGATATACAGCTCTGAAAAGCAAATTCCAAAATTCTATCACTGTAAGCAGAACCATAGTCAGAGTATTGCAGATTTTTATTGTGTTTCTTAGGTATGCTAAATTAATCCGTGAATATGGAGCACTTGCTATACCAAAAGCATTGGAAAGTATATAATAACGTGTTTCTGCTGTTATCCCTGTTAATATTTCATGACAATCGTTCTCGTCAAATAATTGCTTTGTCATTATTGCAATAACAAGCGAATACTATTGTATAAGGTTGTCACAGTTATGACTTCATTAACTATCCAGATTATTAGCAGCAGAATTAAATATTTTAAGGACGGAATATCCAGCAGTTGTTACTGATAGCATTGTAAATAAATTCTGACGAAATGTAAAATATCAGAGAGCTACAGTAAGTGCGTCCTACTTTCAGGTCACTTTGTTTACGTTAATGGATAAATAATACATATTCCTAAAAGCTAAGGCTGCGAAGTGTATCTTTGTTTAGTTGCATAATCTACAGCTTATTCATGTATATTTTACATCGAAGTTTGTTTTTAAAAAGCACTTTATTTGTACAATCAAAAACTTTACATCGATGGAGTCGCAATTTAGATACAAGTTATTAAGACGAAATCTGACTGCCAACTGCCTATAATTATAAAATGATAAAACATGTACGGATGCTGCACTGCAGGAACTGAGCTAGCATAAGATAACTAATCTATTCATTCTCAGCAAAGAGATAATTCTTATGAATACAACTATAGTGGGCACACGCACATAACTCTTCCGCGCCTAAGCGATTTAAATATCGTGGAACTATATTTAAATCTGACATTGTAATAAAGATGAATTAGGTTCATTGTTTTGCAAAGAAGAATTTTCAATTCGTGATTTTAATAAAGCTATCACTTTGGCTTTGAAAGAGTTGCGTTTACAGTATACATATATTATACTACATATAAGGCTAATAATGATTAAACATACAATAATAAATGAACTAAGGCTAAAATGTAAACTTGTCATATTTGAGATGTCGTTATTCAACAACTTGTCTTTCTGGTTCGTTAACCTTAGTTGACTTTTGATCAATTCTTGGGTGTTAACAGGCGTAAGGTCGATTTTAGAAATGTTGATTATTTGAGATTCATGAATTTGCAATTTGCTAATGCTTGGCAATTTTAAATTGACTTCCTTATTTGAAGACGATTTTATGCTGAATAGTAATTCTTCGTGATTGATTAGAACAGAGCAATCAGGGGTTAAGTGTATTAATTTTGTTCCCATAATTTGTTTTCTGCTCGTGGCTTGATTACATTGTATATCCAAAATAGTTTCGGTTGGTGAACTGATTAGCCATGTTGCCGTATCTATTTGCAAAGTTTTGCTTGAGGTCAAATCAAAAATGTATGGTTGACAGATCTGGTTGTCGTGAAAGGATAGTAATTGTGTTTCACACAATTTAGAATTTGGGATGCTAAAATTTTTGTCATGAGCACAAAAATAATAATTTACAGAGGTTTGTTGGCAATGGTTTATTTCGATGGGGATGCTAAAATCTGTGTTATACAACAATACTTTATAGGAGGGTATAATCATATGAAATTTGTTGTCCTTGGTTTGAGCGGGAAAAGAAATCAATTTTATTAATTGGTATTCAGAAAAGGGTTTTACTAATGGAATTTCAAAAATAAATGTAAAAGCTTTATCTTTTTGATATATTTTTGTTGTTATGATAGATTCATATAAATGAAGGTTTTCGTGGGTTCCAGGATATGGGAGAGCTAGATTTTTCTTTTTTGAATTCTGAAGTTGGTCCAGGGATTTAGTTATAGTATTTAGGGATTGCACGAGTTCGTCATTGTCAATAAGGGAGATATGTAACTGTTGTTTCTGTGCGAAAGTAAAAAGCGCTTTCTAATTCGATCCAAACGTTGATGAACAATTGTAATGATTGGATAGATTTATTAATTATTGAATATGTCGATGTTTCAGCTATTATTTGTTCAATTTCTGCATTGTTCAACAAAATTGTGTTTTAAATTTTCGTTTAATAATTTTTGATTTTCAGAAAGAGCTCGTACGGAAGATACAGTGTCATTTAGAATTTGTGCATGTTCTAATAGGGCGTTTTTCTGATTTTCCGAATCGCGGGTTAATTTAGATATCATGTCTTCATAATGTTGTCCATCTTCTGCATTTAAATTGCCTGTGATAAATTTTACTACATTACCTAGACCCGTCTATTAATCCTCGTTTTTGTCTAATGTGCATTTCAGGAAATAACTGGTTTAATAGTTGGTCGGCTTTATTTATATATTGTTTAAGGATTAACAACTGGTTATTGTGATTAATCAAGATGTCTTTTAGTTCTACAAAATGTCTGTGACCTATAGGGTAATTTCGGTTTTCCAAAAGAGCAATTGATTTTAAGAGATTGTTCCTAAGAGTTTGATAATCATTTAACATAGGTGTATAGTCAAGAATTTTGAATCAAAGTCCATTCAGATTCTTTTAATAAGGCTTTACCTTTTTGTAGGGGATACAGTCCGGGGTTGTCGCTTAACGTTTTTATTATTACGTCGGTTTTGCACTTGTTCCAGGTAAAGAGGAAGAGGATGATCGAGATTGTCCTGGAAAAGGCATTAAATCATTTGCGTGTCTCTTAAGGATAGCGTTTGTAGGAATGTTTTTTAAATCATAAGTATCGTGTTCGTGAATTTTGTCAACGGTGTAAGGTCCTATAAATTTGGGTTCTTTTTTGTTTCCGTTATTAGTTTTTATATATACTTGGTCTCCTACTTTGAATGTTCTGGTTTTTCTGAGTTGGTTAATCTTTTCGTTTCGGATTTCTTTAGTAGTCACCTGTTTGTTCTGTAGAGCGTCATATAAGCATTTCATTTTTTCTTTGTGGTTAATTACGTAATTTTGGAAAAAGGATTTTTCGTAGTCTAAATCGAAAGGGTTTTGTCCATCGGTATGGCCAAATAGTATTTCAAACGGTGATAATTTTAGGTTTGAGTGAATCGAATGATTGTAAGCCATAACGCAATAGGGGATTTTTTTATGTTCTGGCATTTCTCCTAAAAGTCGGTAATGTTCTATAAGTGTAGAATGAAAGCGTTCGATAGGGGAATTTGACTGGTGATGATGGGGTGTTGTGATATGGAGTTGAATTTTGTGTAATTCTAGAAAATTAATAAATGGTTGGTTTTTGAATTCGTTGTCTGCTATTAAGATATTGGGTGCGGTATAGGTTGTGATGAAGTAAATAATCGATCAGTTACATCGATCATATTGCTGGAGCGTAGCTGGTAGGCTTGTACAAATTTTGAAAAAGCATCTATAAATGTAAAATATTTGGTACCTTTGATTTGGAATATATCCATATGTACTGTGTGAAAAGGACGATTAAAAGTTGGGGTTAAATGCAATGGTTGTTTTATTGGATTTCGGTTATACTTTTGAGTTTTTGCAATTTTGACAATTATTAATAAAACTCTTTATATCTGTGTTCATTCCTTTCCAAAAATAATTACGTTGCAAGTGCTCGACAGTTTCTAATATTCCTCTATGATTGGTTTTTCCAAGATGGTAATTTGCTATTAAACTTTGCCCGTTCGTCCGGATTCGTTATATATCTAACTTGGGTGGTACATCTATGAAATTTAGGTGTATTTTCATTAGTAATGGATTTTATATATTCGGAAAACTCTTGGTACAATGAATCACTGGAAAAGTGACAATAGTAATGGACTATTGGTTCGCAATGTTCTATCCAACAAGTCACTGAATCTAAACTGTTTATTATTGGAATTTACGAAACTGAGAAATGTGTTTCATCAAATTTTGTAACTTGAATTTTTCTAGGGAGGTTAGCTTCAATGAACTCGATTTGTTTATTAAAGTGTTGTAAGGGTTTTTCGCTTATGTCTATTACTGGTGTTGAGCTTTGCTGCGTATGTATGGTATTTGCTAACGAACTTTCATCGTTATCTGAGGTAAGGACATCGTCGAGGATGGTTATGTCAAATAAATCGTCAATGTTAGGTGTTTCTGATCGGTTAGGAATTGTGCTGAAATTAGGGTCTACTGGTTCGGGTGTATCTAGTCTATTTGTGTCGTCTATAATTTCGTCAATATCTTGGATAATTTCGTCGGTGATTGATAATGGATTAATTTGGACGCGGGACAGGGCATCGGCTACTTTGTTAGTTTTTCCGGGTAGGTACTTTACGTCGAAATTATATTCTTCCAGTCTCAAGGCCCATCTTGTAGGTTTAGAATTTGATTCTTTGAGGCTACGCAGCCAAACTAAGGGTCTGTGGTCTGTGAATAGGGTAAATTTTTGTTCCAAACAAATAGGGTCGGAATTGTTTGTAGCCCAAACAATGGCTAACAATTCACGCTCTATTGTGCTATATTTTTGTTCTGTATCATTCAGCGTACGTGGGGCATAGCTGACCGGTTTTCCGTCCTGTGAAAGGACTGCACCAAGTGCGTATTTAGAAGCGTCTGTAGTTAACTCAAATGATTTAGTGAAATCTGGATATTTTTGCAATATTCGAAAGAGTCTATGAAGTCTTGAGTATGAATAATTTTGTTTTCCTTTTTTAGACAGTGGGTGAGGAATTTGGTAATTTTTGCAAAATCTTTAATGAATTTTCTGTAATATTCGAAAAGTCCTAAGAATGATTTTATTTCGGTCCAGTGGTAGGCAAAGGAAATTTTTAATGGTTTCAATTTTGGAAGGATCTGGCTTAAGGCCTGAAGGAGTTATCATATGTCCTAAGTATTTGACTGTTTTTTGCAAAAATTCAGATTTATCTAGTTGGATTTTTATATTAGTTTGTCTACATTTTTTAAATACATTTTCAAGGCGAGAAATGTGTTCTTGCAATGAACTTGAAAAAACAATTATGTCATCCATATACACTAAACACTGGCTAGGAGTTAGTCCTGTCAGGGCCGTGTTTATGGCTCTCTGAAAACTTGCCGAGGCGTTTTTTAAACCAAAGGGCATACGTTTGAAGTGATAATGTCCTTCTTCAGTAGAGAAGGCTGTTTTCTCTTTGTCTTTTTTCTCTAATTCGATCTGGTGAAATCCAGAGGCTAAATCGAGAGTTGTAAAGTAATTTGCTCTACCTAAATTATCTAACACGGTTTCTATCCGGGGGAGAGGGAATTTATCGTCAATTGTTTGTTCGTTGAGTTTCCGGTAATCTATGACAATTCGCCATTTTTGTTTGCCGGAGACGTCTTGTTTTTTTGGTACAATCCAAATTGGGAAGTTATAGGGTGATTCACTGGGTTCAATTATATTTTCTTCCAACATTTTATCGATTTGTCGTTTTACTTCTCGTCGGTGTACATGTGGGTAACGATACGTTTTCGTAAAAATTGTTTTTTTTGTTCTTATATGATGTTTGGTTAGGGTAGTTGACGATAAAGAAATGTCAGGTGTATGAAATATGTCTTTATATTTTGAACAAAGGTTTGTTAACATTGTGCGTTCTTCGTCGTTTAGGTGGTCTAATCTTAAGTTTGATTTTAAATTTTGGTAAAGTACTTGTTTTTGTTTAATTGATGATACCTGATGATTATTAATTTGGATTTTATCTTTTACAGGTGTATAATCTTCTAAAATCAATGGTTGAGAAATTACTAAAGTTTGAGAATTGTTTGAAGTATTTATTAAGCTAGTACGAAACCAGTTGTTTTTTAATGATATAATAGCTGAAGGCATAGATACGTGTTCTGTGAAATGTAATTTTGGTGCTAATTTGTACCCATCTTTTCCTACAGCAGGTAGTACAACAAATTTTTCCGTTCGAGGAGGTTAACGCGATTACTTTTAAAGCTTTTTCTGAAGGTTTTATTTTTGAAAAGTTACATTGGTTGCGTCTCTGTTCTTCCTGTCTTAATTTAGACTGATTGTAATAAAATGGTATTGTAGTTTTATCAGTTTGGATGTGCATCCACCGATAATCTATGTTTGCTGGTAGGTCGGCCAATAAATCTGTACCTATTAATCCAGAATATGTAGGATGAAAATAGAACAAATAACATAAGTGTGTACCTTCTTCTGAAACTAATGTTTTAATAGGGACATTTGCAACTTGATTATGATAAGTAGTTCCGTGGGATGTAGTGATTTCAAAAGAATGTTCAAATATTGCTTCGGGAAAATGTTTATAAACAAATTGGGGAGAAAGTATCGTACGTGAACTTCCAGTATCTATTAATAGTTTGTCATTAGTCTGTGCGATAATTATGTATGGTAGGTTAGATTTAGGATTAATTGAAAATGATTCAACCGAGGTTCTTATCGAAAATTTACGTTATCGTCAGATTCTTCATTATCTGAATCCTCGTCTGGTAGCTGGAAAAAGTCTGTAGTTGAGTCTAAGTCTTCTTGAGATGATTCGTAATAATTATATTCTAATTCGTGGTTTTTAGTAGCTTCGTGATAAGCTGGGGTCTCGGAAAAGTCTGTATTAAATAATTCTTGTGAATAAAAATTTCGAGGTTGATTTGATTGTTGTATATAATTATTTGGTTTAAAATTCGGATTGAAATTTTGGTTGAATGGTCGGTATTGTTGTGGTGGTCTCCTTAATTGTTGTGAGGCAGGACGTTTTTGGATTGTGCTCGTTTGCATCGGTTCAGGTTTGTGTGTGGGCTGATAATTGCGTTTAGGGGCAAAAACGTTCGTTGCAGGTTTTTGTATAGTTTGGATTCCGGAATTTCTCGGAGGTTGATTTGGATAACCAAATCTAAGCATAGGAGTGAAATTGGGTTTAAATTGGGGTTGATTAAAATTACTAGAATAATTTTGTTGGTTATAATTTGGTTTATGATACGTTTGTAAATGAGGGGTTTTTTGATAGCTTTGGAAGGAAGGCATTTTTTGCATTGTGAATTTTGACTGTGCTACATTACTTGAAGAGTTACTTTTATTTATATCTTGAAAATAACGTATATCTAATTCTTCTTTTACGTAGGTGTAAGCTTGTTCTAATGTGATGGGTGATACCTCTAGTAAAACTGCCAAGGGGTTCTAACAAACCGCTCGTGAAAACTTTCAGTGCCAAATCTTTGGATGCTTCTAATTTGTAATCTTTAACTGCTTGAAGTTCAGGACCTAAAGATATTTTTGAATTTAATATTGCCAAAAGTGATCGTACTCTATTAAAAAAACCGATGGCTGATTCTTTAGAATTTTGTCTTAGTCTAGTCATATCAATTTGATATTCAATTCAGAGCGCTGATCTCCGAAATTATTTATGAGAACTGTCTTTAAGTCTGCCCAGGAATTATAGGAATAACCCGTGATTACTTCCAATGCTGCACCCTTCAGTCGGTTGCGGGCAGCAGACAAAAGCAATTTATTTATACTCGTATAAGCATTAGTATTTTGAGTTTGCCAAAATTGAGTAAGGACATCTTCAACGGCGCGAATGTATTCGCTTAATTCCGCAGGATTGCCATAATATGTGGGAATTTTATTCAAAATACTCATATGGAAACCTGGTGGGTATCCATTGAGGGGTGGAGGTTGAGGAGGTGCTACAGGCACCTGATTCTGTTGGTCTTGTTGCATTATTAGGCGAGGGGGTGTTAAACTAATTTGGCTTCTAATTGTTGCTTGTTCGAAAATGTCTAATTGTTCCGATTCACTATCAGATGACGTGTCCGTATCGATCATTAACTTTTATTTAAGATATTATTATTATGTTAGTACTTTTACTTAATACTAAACGATAATTTTTCCTAATTCAGGGAAACTAATATATAAACAGGCGTAGGACATAAAACATAAGTAAATTGAGCAGAAATTAAGTGTACGTTTTAGCATTTAAGCGTAAAGTATAGTTTTACGTTAGTATAGAATTATTTTTATATTTAATCACTTGAAAACTTTCTTGAAATTATTTAAATTAAATTCACTTACAACTTCATGTTGTGTTGACTTGGCGATCCCAATGATCTGCTGTTCGATGAACTGCCAAGTCTTGATCCCGATGATCTGGTGTCGGCGACGGACTGCAATTGGGCTGGAAATAGCGGTGCCTTAATTTGGGACGATGCTTGTTCCTCTTGCTCGGCGTTGTTGATTCTCAGCTGTGGATCTTCGGTGTTTGATTGTTGAAACACTTCGGCTCCACTGGGGGGGGGGGGGGGGGGGTAGCGGGTAGCCCTCCTTCGCGATCCCGGCGATGGACAGGCTACTACAGGGATTGGTGAACCATGCCCCTACGCTAGCTACTGATTCTCTCCAACTCCAGTTCCCGGGAGAAATCAGGTCCTAAGCCCCTATCCCTCCTGACACATCCCACAAATTCCTAAAACCCTATCCCTACCATCTTCCAACCCGTCTAGCCAGCGTGGAAGATTAAGGCTATATATCCCTCCAAGATGGCGAGTTTAAAAACAAACGGAAATGTACCCCAGGTGGGTGGAACACCTAGTGGTTAAATCCCACATCCCGAAAAGGATCTGCATCATAGATTCTGGGGGAGGCAAAAACCCGCTAAAAACACCCAACATTAGACAAAATCATACTACCACACACAAATTGTACATAGCCACATACAATACCAGAACATTGAGAACGGATGAACATCTTGAGGAACTAGAACAAGAACTCAAAGATATAAAATTGAACATTGTAGGCCTATGCGAAACTAGACTCAAAGGAGAGAGAAAAACCCTCCTAAAATCCGGAAACATATTATACCAAAACAACTCAGAAACTGAATATAGTATAGGAGGAGTGGGCTTCATTGTAAACAAAAATATAAAACACTTAATAACTAAATATCAGGCTATCTCCGAAAGAGTCATATACCTAACGATGAAACTAAACAACAGATACAACATACAGATAATACACTGCTATGAACCAACAAACAACGCAGACGACGAATCAGTTGAACAATTATACGAAGATATAATACAAGCCAGAAATCAAGAGAACGCCTACTTCACATTCGTCACAGGAGATTTTAACTCGAAAATAGGAAAGAAATATCCCGACGACGACGAATACATAGGAGATTTTGGCCTTGGAGAAAGAAATCACAGAGGTAACATGCTGTCCCATTTCCTCAGCAGCGAACGACTATTCTGCCTAAACACATTCTACTCTAAAAAGAACCAACGAAAATGGACATGGCGTAGCCCAGATGGACGAATAAAGAATGAAATAGACTTCATACTGTGTAACAACAGAAAAATATGTAAAAACATCACAGTTCTGAACAAATTTAACACGGGCAGCGATCACCGCCTAGTACGGGCCAATATAGAGATAAACACCAAAACAGAACGACGAAAAGTCATATCGAAAAATAGATCTCCAACAACAGATATACTCAACCAAAATATAGGAGAATATCAAAGAGAACTGACAAAAATATTAGAACCAATATTAACCCTAAACAATGGAGATGTGGATGAATTAACGGAAAAAATAGTAAAAGCTATACAAACGACCACAAAAAAGATCTGCTCGAAAATAAAGAGTACAAAAACTTACAAGTTAAACCCCGAAACGATACAACTAATAGAAAAACGATGAAAAACAAATAGAGACGCTCCAGAATATAAAACTATTAACAGATCCGTAAAAACCAACATAAGGAAAGACCTACGAGCCTATAAGAAAAAACAGATATTAGAGACAATAGAAAACAACAAAAACATGAAAGTACTCAAATCGAACATGGCTAAAGGAAAATCGAAAATAGTAAAGGTGAAAGACCAACAAGGAAACGAGATAAGAGAAAAAACCAAAATTGTGAACGAAATTCAGATATTCTATCAACAACTCTACAAGTCATTAATACCAAAAACAAACAATACCACCAGGACCATTCTAAATGTCGGATCGGAGGAGATGCCTGAAATAACTAGAGCGGAACTAAAACATACTCTTAAGCAAATGAGGAATTCAAAGGCTCCTGGTGAAGACCGAATTACAACAGAGATGCTAAAATATGGTGGGGAAACCCTAGAGAATATCCTACAACTATTGCTAAATGAGTGCTTATTAAAAGGCAAAATACCAGAAATGTGGAGGAATGCAGAGGTGGTATTAATACACAAAAAAGGAGATATCAGTAATATTGAAAACTATCGACCGATCAGCTTACTCTCACATTTATATAAGCTGTTGACTAAGATCGTAACGAACCGCCTCACTGCGAAATTAGATTCTTATCAACCGGTTGAACAGGCGGGCTTTCGCAGGGGTTTTGGCACCATAGATCACTTGCAAACGATTAGAACGTTGATAGAAAAGACAACGGAGTACAATATTCCAATACATCTAGCATTCGTAGATTATCATAAGGCCTTCGACAGCATAGAAACTTGGGCACTCTTTGCTGCACTGGAAGACGCTAGAGTGGACTCAAGGTACATCTCTCTGATTAAAAATATCTACGAAGAAGCCACCTTCTACATCAAAATAGACGATAACCTAACAACTGAGAAGATACGGCTCGAAAAAGGCGTCCGGCAGGGAGACGCGATGTCTCCTAAACTGTTCACGCTGGCGCTGGAAAACGTATTCAAGCAACTAAACTGGGAAGAAAAAGGTTTAAAAATCGATGGCGTTTATCTCGATTAGTACTAACACAGAAGAACTCGACATTATGATAAAAGAGCTAAACCATCAATCACAGAAAGTGGGTCTCAGAATGAATTTAAATAAAACCAAAATAAAGAGCAATGAACCAAGTAACATAATAGTGGACAACGTAAAGCTAGCAACAGTCAACAACTACGTATACCTTGGTCATACTATAAAGATAGGTAAAGATAATCAAAAAGCTGAAATCAAACGAAGAATCCACCTAACATGGGCAGCTTTCGGAAAATTGAGCTATATACTACGGGATAAGGACATACCCATAAACCTGAAACGCAAGGTATAAGATAGTTGTATACTACCTGTAACTACATATGGGTTAGAAACAATGGCCATAACAAGAAAGACCATGGAACAGCTAAGTGTAACACAAAGAGCGACAGAACGGGCTATTTTGGGAATAACCCGAAGGGACAGAGTCCGAAACGAAGACATTCGAATCAGAACCGGAATAACAGACATAGTGGAACGCGTAGCTAGACTAAAATGGCAATGGGTCGGTCACGCAGCAAGGCAAGATTCTGAAAGGTGGACGCAAAGATTAATAAACTGGAGACCACGTCTAACTAAGAGGAGTGTAGGAAGACCCCAAAAACGCTGGATTGACGACGTCAAGACCATCACAGGCAGACAATGGATAACTACTGCTAGAAACAAAAACACATGGAGCCAACTGGAGGAGGCCTATGTCCAGCAGTGGACGAATAAAGGCTGAGGGAAGAAGAAGAAGAAGGGGGGGTAGGCTTGGCAATTAAGGGTTAAAACTCAAAGAGCAAAATAGTATTTTGATTTTTGAAAATTTCAATTAAGCCCTTTTGCCAAGTATCCTACCGACTGCGCCATTCATGTTTATTTTACATCGAAATTTGTTTTTAAAAAGCACTTTATTTGTACAATCAAAAACTTTACATCGATGGAGTCGCAATTTAGATACAAGTTATTAAGACGAGATCTGACTGCCAACTGCCTATAATTATAAAATGATAAAACATGTACGGATGCTGCACTGCAGGAACTGAGCTAGCATAAGATAACTAATCTATTCATTCTCAGCAAAGAGATAATTCTTATGAATACAACTATAGTGGGCACACGCACATAACTAGCTATTGATTATTAAGCTGAATTGTTAACGACTTTCACAAAGACTCGGACTAGTTTTTTTTGCATTTTTCGATAAGCATTTAGTATCGCCATTGCAGTAGTAATACAGGACTCTTTTTTATTACTTCCTTCTAAAAGTTTTACTACAAATGTCTACCGGTGTGATTTTAATTTAAGTTAGTACATGTATTAACGGTAAGTTTAATTGGTCAATCTAAATAATGGATATATTTGTGGCGACCCAATTTTGTTTTTTGCCGATAAGCTCCCTTTAATACCTTTGCCAGTTCTATCTTGATGGATTTTCAATACAAATATAGTTGAATTGTCTCCTCGAATGCAGATTTCTAAAAACGCCTGTGAGTGCTCGTTGCCTATGGTTATGTTGGTTGATCCATTTTATAAATTTTAAAGTTTGCCACTGGCCGGGCCTGAAGAAAAATCCGGAGACATTCAGCATCGTGGTGAATTTTGGATACAGTATTTACAACAGTTTAATTGTATATTCTCGCTTCTTGTGAGCTATGTACAGATATTTAATAAATTATCCTCATTTTTCTACGGCCGTTTTCCACGTGCAGGTACGAGCTGCAATTGTTGTCTATCGTCGGTCTAGGACGTTTTTAATCTTCTTAACATTAATTAACTCCGTTTTAAAATTCTGAAAAATTTTATTTTATTCTTCGCCCTCCATATTTACTAGATTTTGCTCCCAGCGATTTTTGTTGTGAGGTGAATATAGAGTTGGAAATCAGGTATAAGTAAGGGAAAGGATATGTTGAAAAATAGTAAATAAGTTATATTAATAATTTTTAGTCTATAGTAAAACGGTGCGCTATTGTCATATTTTGATGACATAATACTTTCTCCTAATTCGAACAAGAAACATAATACGATCATTATCAAGATAACTAATCTAGCAATTGAGCAACATATCAAATTTCATAGGAAAAATACCTTTAAGCAAAATAGTGTAACATATTTTGGAGAAGGGCTTATTTCAGCTATAAGCTGGGGTAAATAAAATGAAAAAGATCTCATTGCTACTGAGCTAGCTGGCAAAAGAAAAGAACAAAGTTAATCAAAATGAAGAGGCGTGCTACAATTTGACGCCAAACGTAGGGGAAAAAGCCGCCGCATTAGAATTTGGCCCCCAAGCATAGAGACCAAAGCGGAAGCATCACAATTTGTCGCCCAAACGAAGGGCACGAACGGTTAGGTTATAACCAATAAGCAACTAGCAATAATAAAGTAAACAGACAAAAGCAATTTATTTTTCGTAGTTATTGAAGAACAAAAACCACATAAAAAAAAATAATAGCTAGATACGAAAAAGAAAGTCGTTGGTATAACCAACGACATAACAACACATTGTACAACGTTGAACTAAACTTACATCCGCCAATGAGATGGATTAATAGTTTAAAAACAACAGCTGGTTTTAATTGGATTGAAATAGTAGCAATCAGGCGAAGATAAAAAAAGATCTGGAAGAGTAGTATTTCGCTTACACTATAGATATTGTAAAGAGGCGTGTTGAAATGTTCCACAGCATACATTTAGACGTTGTGATAAGTGTACACGCTTATTGAACATATTAGTTTGAATTCCTAATGGAATATTATGCTTTTAAGAATTCCATTACCAGTAAAGATTATAATTACGTGCTGGATGTGGCTAATTCTAAGTACTGGGAGTACTAAGCTATCCCTCTTGTGAGCTTTGTTTTTAATATCTCACTAAAGGGGCATCAGCCTTTCCTCTTCAAAGAACTTTAGGCACTGAGACTTTACGATTGCCTAACCCGGATTAAGAAATTGCAGTGAATTCGACATAAGATATTTGTAACCCTTGGAGTTGTAGCGGTTTGAACACAGATTTTCTCGTTCAGAACTAGAGGGTTATATCTCTCAGCCACCTCCACTTTTTACCAAACCATTAATATGGTCTTATAGTTAAATAATATTATGCTTCAATTACAATAATGTACTTTACTTTAAGTACAAACCAAATTCTTATGATCACGTCATGACAACATCCACGCTAACATATTTTGGTGATTACGAGTATATTTTACTCTTATTTTCCTTCAACAGAACCTACCGAAGTATTACTTTCAACCATTAATAGCGACGTCAAAGGTCCCATACAACTTCATAACTTTTGTGGAGACGGCAACCGTATTGGGGTTAAGGAAAAGTGGGATCTTAATTATAGTGAAATGAGTCACGTCGGATGTATCTAAACAAGTTCACTCGGGATGGCATACTTTATTAAGTAGATTCTTGAACAAGTTTTTGTGGAATATTATTGCAAACTAGCTGAAACCCGCGGCATATGCCGCATTTGAAATGTAGCACGAATTTAATAACTTTGATTGCACTAAAGAAAGTTTTTAAAGCACGCTAGAGATTGGCAGTAAGGAAAAGTTCAAAAAAATATATTTTTAAATGGAAAGTCTCTGGAAAGCAAACGCTCGCCTCTGGAAGGAGTCGTAATTAATAGGACGTTGTTGGTACGCAGTCAAAAAAAAATCCGGAAAGAATTAATGCTCTTATGAAATTATACATATGCAATGCAATGCCTGCAATCTGTGTTTCTTATCAGGTTTAAGCCGTTGAGGCGTTGAGCGTCATAAAAATATAAATGCGGTAACTCAAGTCTCCAGTTACGCCGTTACTGATATTGTTAAATAACTCGATTAATTATTATTTCTTTGTCATTTTAAACTGGCATTATTATTATTATCTCTATAATAGCAACCATAAGTAACTGTTTATAATTTTTATATGCTAGCGAGTTAATTTTCTTCTTAAATCGCTGGTGAATTAATAGTAGATTGTTCTACAAGTTAAGAAAAGTGAGAGTTTTCCAGCAAATGGAAAATTTTTACGTGAGCATGGAATTTTCCAATGTGTTGAACATGCAATTTTTCCGTGTAGTTGACAAAAATATATTTTTAAATAATTTTGGTCAAAGGTTGGAAGCTCAATGTTTACTGTACTGTATAAATATAAATAACCATTATACATTATAGAATAGACCTTACTTGCAAATGGATGAATCTGTTATTAATTCAATTAGTTTCAATTTAAACTGCAGTGTTCTATAGCAGCTACATGGCGCATTCGGTTATTTATTTCAAATTTTTGTTAAAATATTGGTTTTAAATTAAAAAGTCCTTTATATTTTTATTTCGTAGCCTCCTTACCTTTCGGTGTCAGGGACCATTTATCTTTTATCTCTTGTTTATTTAAGCTTCGGATTACTGAGGCGCGGTTGCCTTTAATAAAGGGATCTGACGCCAATTTCCTTCCCCGCATAACCGCTATTTGCAATTTGTTGACATGCGGTTTTACTTACAGCATCAGGTGTTGGACCTTTTCTTTCTGGTATTCCAACCGTCATTACTTGCAGTATTTATTGTCCAGTTCAGTTGTCCTGCCAAAACATACATTTACGATACGCATTTGTCCAGCAAGGTACTGGCCTACAGGGAAATTTTAGAACAGTCTCCAGAAACTGAAAATTCAGTACCTAGTTCCTAGCTAACACTGTCAGTCAACCGTCACTCGTGGCCTTTGTAATTATTCATTTTGCGTTGTTTTTAGTGGTGTGTGAATCAACATGGTAAGTAAAATTTCCATTTTATTACCAACTTTTTTTACAAAAAAATAACTTATTGGCTTAAACAAAGGGTTCATCAAACAAAAACCATTTAAAACGTATAATTTTGACAGTTTAAAGTGACATTATTAACTTCATAACAACCTTCATAAACAGTCTATGATTCACAAGTGAAACAAAAGTGTTTTAATTCACTAGAGAATTAAAAAAGTGTCAATGAAGAGTAACATATTTTTATTATTTCTACAAAAATATTTACAATCAATTATTCTTTCTTTTTGTAGTGTGTAATATATAATTACTAAAATTTAGATCAAATCGACGATAAATAGGCAAATTTATATCTTAATTTGAATATTTTTAAATTTTTTATTAAAAATTTCGTCAAAATTGAATAAAAACATATATACGCCACGTGAATTAAACATTTATTAACTCAAAGATATGATCTCACTCGCACTACGTGCTCATGAGCTCAATATCTTTCCGTGAATAAACATATGTTTAATTCACTTGGTGTATAATATTTATTAAAAATAACTTACTTTACGCTTTTCATGCAATTGTGTGTTAATACTATTTATTTGTTTATAGAATCCTCATACATTTTGTTGTGAGTGTGGAGTAAAGATTCGTAGTCGGAGAATTTTTCAGTTGCGTGAGTATTAATTTGTTATTTACCTTTTGTCTGTAAGCGTATTTTGGACAAAGCTACGGAACATACATGTTTGAAAGTAAACTTGATTAGTTAAATTACAAATTTTCTTTTTAGAGATATGTCCCTCCTGCAAACTACATTTTTCGGTGGGGAAAATAGACACCCTTATCTGCACCGTGATACGTTGTTGGGAGTGCAATTTTGTGATATGTGGTATGTATTACAATTTACTGCTAGGCACCCATCTTTAAAAATATGATCATTCGTCATTTTGATTATTCACTAAGTAATCGACTATCTTAATTAAAGAAAGAAAATTCAAAAGTTTGACTTCTTGTGGAATTAATTTGACTACTGCCTTTTTCAATTTAGATTTCCAAAAAATTTGCGAGGGGTGTGGGAAATCCCGCAAATTTTCTTTGAGGAAGATAGTTGAGATGGAGCAGCAAATAACTGCCAATCGAGTAAAAGCTTTGGCTCGTCAAAGAGAGAGCCAAAAAAAGAAGCAATCGGTAAGATTAAATAATTAGTGTAAATTAATTGATTAAATAATTGGTTATAATAAATCATTTTTTACTAAATAAATTTATTGCTTATATGATATGATATACAGACTGTTCAAAGTTAATTGTCCAGTATTGCTAACTTTGTTATCAATATTTCGATTAAATTAGCAAAGCTGTAGTATAACTCACGTATAGTCTGTTCAGTAAACATAAAAACACAAAGTGGCCTTTAATTTCCAAAAGTTCATGAGTGTACTTCCAAAATGCATCTTTTTCTCGGAATGTACTTACAAAAAGTTGCTAAAACAAATAGGTTAAGGGTATGACATTTATCTAGCATCTAGCAAAAAAATAATTAAACTGTTTTTGTGTTTACTGAATGCCCTATAGATCACGATGGCGAAAACAGAAAAACAATTGATTATCAGATTTTCAAGTTACTCCCAAAAATTAAAAAAAAAGAAATGAACACCCTGTTTATTTTTGCTTATTGTAAATACACCTATGTAATAATTTGTTCCATTAAAAAAAATGTTAATTTTGCGAATAACTCGAAAGTCTGATGCTCAATTGTTTTTCTGTTTTTGCCATCGTAATCTACGTGAACAGTACTACAAATTTGCTAATGTAATCGAAATCGTCTCTTTAACTTTGAGCACCCTGTATGTAGGGCTGTGTGAACCATATTTTTTTTAACCGAACTTTTCTAGTAAATGTTCAAACAAACATTTCAACCGAACTCTTATTCAAATTTTTTAGTTTTGAAAAATACATGATTTTTTTGACCCCTAAATTAAATTCACAAAAGAAATAAGGTTTTTTCCATTTCATTATAATACAAGAACAACAAATATAATCCTGAGAAGAAAACTAAAATGAAGGTCTCTTATTAAATATGAAAACATAAAAGATCGGCAATTTTGATTAATAGTTTATATTCAAGAGGCAATGCACACGCGCCTTTTGAAAGTTTTATTATTAATTTGACGCGAAATTTAAATACAGTTAAAAAAAAGTTAGTGCTTTTAGCAAATTTACCATGTAACTATAATTAAAAACAGTAATTATTTATGTCATCTGTTAAGGTATCACATATGGCCAGCAGACCTCAAACTGTTCCTCCACAAAAGAAGATGAGAATAGAGGACTTGCTGGTTTGTACATTGCTTGTAAATAAAACACTAAAACCACTCGGAACTGATTTGAGGAGGGAGAAAAGTGAATCAGAATAAAACAAATTCATATGAAAAATTTTAAATGATGCATGAGCATACCAGTGCTCAAACCATTTCTGAGTACACTGTCAAAATTTAAAAAAACATTGTAAATTCATCCTTTTAATTCAACTTACTTGTTACAGATCATTGATGACGATATGTTTGAGGTGAGTTTTAACAGCAAGAGACATCTTACTGTAAAACCTTTAATAGTTATTAAGGTACCAAGGGCATTATGGGTAAAATAAGAGCCCAAGATTGTTAGTGTTCTAACCGAGGGCTTTGGCCCGAGGTGTGTACAACAATCGCGGGCTCTTAGCTCGTAATGCCCGCGGTGCCTTCAAGGTTTTATGTCCTACCAATTTTATTACCTAATTCATATTCAAATTCAATTTACATAATTACTATGATATAGTATTTAAGATTGATCTAGTTAGCTGATCTAAGTTAGATTTGTGACATTAGCTGAGCTGTCATTAATTTTCATTGTGACAGTGGTGCATAATTTTTAAAATAAAAGTTGTATCCATGGAAACAAATACTGTTAATTTTTCATAATAACCCTAGTGGTCTTATGAAGAAAATAATTGCCCTGGAGCGTTATTTTGTATCTAAGATATCTTAAAATACTCATTAATTTCAATTAATGTACTGGTAGGACATAGAGTGAATTTTGATCATTAATAATATAAGCACACACTAATGTGTCAAGGTTTATTTTGTAGGATGTGGGTGTCATCGAGGTGCAGAACACTTCTGAAGTGGAAGCAACCGAAGCTGAAGTTAAGGCGACAGCAGCCTCTCTGTTGGTAGGTTATCAAAAATAATTTGTAAATATTAAGTATGTACCTAATCTTTTTATTTCGTTTTATAGGACCAATCCGGCAACACTGATGATATAACGGTGAGTTTATTACGTTACTAAACGGTAATGTTATTGCACATTTATATTCGTCAATAAATTGCCTGAACATGTTCTACCCACGAGATTTAAAAGACTGCTAGTATTATTGCAATTTTTTTTTCAATTGATAATTGTCGATTTTCCGCAATCCTTCCAAATTAATTTTCGAAAACTTTACTAAAACCTCTTTTAAAAGTACTTTAAAACTGCCACTTTATACAGATAATTAATTTCATGGCTTCTACAAAGTATTTAGAAACATTTCTTAATTGTAAGTATTTACCTACTTTGGTTCTTAATATTAAAAATAATATCTTTTATCTACGACCACTACTAAAAGTAGGCCTTTTAGCGCTAGCTTGTTTCACTAAAAGTGACGTTTTATAGTTTACCGTGTTTAAAGAAATCAGCTGTTTACTTTTAGCACACGGGCTAAAAGTGAAGTGAGGTTATAAAACTACAATTTCGAACTGCAAGTGAAGTTGTAAAGCTATTCTAGTTGCTTCTTGCGTTACAGATAAAGCGTTTTTGAAATAATTAAAGCGCTAGGTAATGAATACAGTCATAATTATGTGGAGTATCAATAATTACATTTCGTAACTCACCTTGACAGCAGGGACGTGGCCAAACAATCTCCCGCGCGGCGTAGTCTACTGTTCATTATGACATAAATTAAAAGTGTGGCAGATGCGAACCTTTCTTAAATCGATATTTATGGATACGCGTGCTAAAAGTCGTTTATGCGCGAGACATGTTATCAATAGTTAAGTCATATTTATTTGCCATGTCCGTGAATTTAATTACTGTAGATTCTTTTGATAGATGACGGATGAAATGACATACGATAGCCGGAATGCATTATTTGATCGTTTAAAAATAGACCTGCGTTTTTCGCATACCGCAGAGGTCGTGCTTTTAAAAACATGATGTTTGTATTTACTTATTTTACAGTACTGCAATTAAAGTGATAAATAAATCGATTAAAACGTTTATTTGCTTTTATTTTATATTCCAATACCAATATAATACAAAATACTATTACTTTCACTTATTCTACATAAAGGGCAATGCCATTTAGTATTAGGTACAGATGTTAAACCAATAAAAATCAGATGAAACCATTCCACGAAACAGTGCAAATTACAGCAAGCAATCATAGGCGTTCCATTATCAGGACCCTTACACAAACAATATACACTGTTATCGTTAGTTTGCTTGGCTACGAGAGCAGTGCTTCTTGTTTCCGTATTAGGCGTACTACTTTTATTATAAAACATTAAATTTGTACCATTAACATTTAATGACTCTTTGAATACATTCCAATCGGTATTAGCTGCAGCATCCTTAACTGCTTTATTTGTGAAATAGCTGAAATCCGCGGCATATGTCGCATTTAAAATGTAGCAAGAATTTAATAACTTTGGTTGCACTAAAGAAAGTTTTAAAAGCAAGCTAGAGATTAGCAGTAAGGAAAAGTTCAAAAAAATATATTTTCAAATAGAAAGTCTCTGGAAAGGAAACGCTCGCCTAATTAATTCGACGTTGTTGGTACGCAGTAAAAAAAAATCCGGAAAGAATTAATGCTCTTATGAGATTATACAGGGTGTCCAAAAAATGGCGGATTAACTCTACGGGGCGTTACTGAGGGATGCCTAATGAACCCAACCCTGGAAAAATATGAAAAAAATCCCGGGGCCGTATTTTTCGAAATATTTCGAAATTAATAAACATAAATCTGACAACATTGATACTGCAACAATTTTTGAATCAAAAATGTATCCATAGTAAGTTGTTAATATGTTGGTGACACTGTAAGTCTATGTCAAATTCGAGGTTAGTAGGTTAGGTTTTGCGTCAGTCTGTGTAAAACTGACACAAAACTTAACCTACTAACCTCGAATTTGACATAGACTTACTGTGCCACCAACATATTATTCATAGAACAAATATTTTAATGCCACGCTTGATTTCGTATATTATTATTGTACAAAGCCTGGTTGCCATATTTTGTTATTGACAAACTCAACAGGAAATCAGTTTTTCAAAATACTTAAATATTGAAAACAATTTAGTTAAAATCCCAAGAATATTAAAAAAACAGATATTTTAATAAGTCCCAGATATATTTGACACTATAATTATACACTTTTATTGCGATATATTTGTAAATGTTATAATCTTTACAACTCAATTTATACTTCCTATAATGTTATATTTGCCTAAACAGATATCAAAAAATTCAAATATTGTTACATTACTTTATTTTCAATATAAGATTGATAGTACATCCAGTGGTTGAGTCACCGCCCTGGGCCGGAGGGGTTTAGAATTTTGTTTTGCCATCTTGCTTTCGGTCGTACTCGTCGTCTCTATTGAATAAAGATAGTAATTAATAACAAGTACAACAAATTGCTACAAATTTTAACATAAGTTATTACTTCTAAAGAAAAAATGCGCATTGTATTTACAGTAGTTTCTGATGATATTGGTACAATAACAATTCAAAGGCTGTTAAATATTGCAGCATAATAATTCTGATTTACAGTAATGCTTAGTTACGAAAATACCTATTTATTGTTGTTCTGATACCGGTCAGGAAAGAACTGTATATACACAGCAGGAGAGAACGCCATTTTTCCTTCTGTGTATTTGTCGTCCTCGGGCTTCACCCTTGGGTTTCAAACTCAGACTTTAGGAAAACTTGTGTACTTCTCTTCCTTGTTGGAACGTACTATCCATTAATGTTGCCATTGGTGACGGTAAAAAAGTAAAATTTTTAATACGTTTTATAACTAATCAAAATCGGATGGATTATACCTAAGAATTCCACAATACCACATCTCGCTTGAAAATTACATCACATCTTAGGTAGGTTAAAGAATTTATCTGAAGGTATTTAGGGCCGGTATTACAATCATAGTTTAAACCACACAGTAGAGTTTAAACTGTAGATTAGCTACCAATAGCGTATTACAATCTTAAGGCTGGGCAAGAAGTATGTTTGGTTGCCTATAAATGATCAATTTTGCAAGGCTAAAGCTATACGAGCTACAAATAGTTATGGTTGTTTTATATCAAAAATAAAATTCGTCAAATTAATCTTCACGATTGGTACTTTATTGTGATGTATTTTGTTTTTATGAAAACGACTGGAATAGAGTAAAAAAAAATCATAAGTATGCTTCAAATCTGATCTAATCAGGCGCAAAATCAAGACAAACTTTAACAATTAATTTTTTAGAAACAAGCAATTTTTATCGATATTTAAAGGTGTCAACTCGTAGGTACACCATAGCAGTTTCGTAAGCACACATAAATTATATCGATACTTTGTTTATTTTGATTTGCAGGTTGTAATAAAAGTCGGGTGAAATTGTTAGAAATTTTATCCAAATTACTGTTTGGTTGTTGTCGCGACTATATTTTAGTTCGACCATCGTCTGGCAGATGATACAGCGTCGCAGCCGCCTTTAGGTCACAGTTCAAAAAACGGAAAACACTAACTTGCCCACTGAAAGAATTTAAACCTATATTAAATTTAATAGTAGTTCTAATATAGCTTCCGATTTTAGAATATGATGTACGTGTGTTTAAAGACAACAGTGATTGAATTTAAGTAAACGACTTTAATAATGGGGTCCAAGGTTGTGAACAACAGTTTTTAGAAAATAACTCAAAACCGGCTACACTTATGAAAAATATTTTCAGATAAAAATAAATGGTTCAGTATTCAGTGTCATTTCTTTCAGGTCAAAAATGTGAATTATTAATTTGACAGAAAAAATCTGAAGTATATTTTGCTCAAATTTTGAGATTCATTGTCACTATAGTGGTATAGCGTGGCAGCGAGCTTATCGCATGGCTCTCTCTCTCGCTCGCTTTCGCTGTGCCTCACTCGATTCTATGCGCTTTATCGATTTTATCGGCCTTCAGACGAATTAACGGGCGAGTGTCGTGTTTCACCTTGCCATAACACCCGGCGGTTTCGATTGCTTGCAGTTTTCGAGCCTCGACATTTTTAGATATGACTCTCGTGGCGATTTAAATTCGTGGGCCTAGAGTACTTACTCATCAAAACAAAAATTGGGAAAAAAATGGGCGCACTCCCTACTTCTCCGTCGCTGGAATTATTTTCCATTACTTAATTGCAAAACATTATGGCTATTACTAAGCTATAGCCACGTACTATCAAAATTTAAAAATAAAATATTCATGGGTTAATTTGATATTATTAAAATAGATGTTTTTCAGGCCCTCCTTATCAGGGACGTATCTCCCTTGGGAATAGGGTGACCATCTCTTAGGGTTTCACCCGGAGTCTCAGGTTTTCTACACCGCGTCTCCGGGCTCCGGGTTTTGTAATAATTTCTCCGGGTTGCACTAATTTTGTAATAATGTCTAAATACAGTGTGTTTCACTTTACATGGAAGCACCCCTGCATTTTATTTGTTTTTGTAGGAATCGATTTGAATTTTTTACCAGTTGTACAACTCACCAAGATGCATCTATTAATGTCCTTGAGCGCAAATGACGTTATTAGCCTGGCCTACCACGATCAAGATCATGGGTCGCATTGTCAATATTTTGCATCGCGTTAGAGTTACAGCAAAAAGTTATTAAAAAAAGTTGTTTACAATCAAAAGAATACCCCAGATACCGATTTTCGTTTAATAATTCGAATTTTTAATTTTTATCCATAAATTTGTCAAAGTCCCAAATTTCAACTTTTAATTTGGTATCAAATGGTGCCATGGAGAAACAACATTTTTATTATTGTTGCAAACGTCATTAGCTTTTAATAATGGCTGAATTACGTTTGACTGTTGCTGAGAAAGTAGAAATAATTAGAATTACTTGTGAAAATTCAAGATCCAATAGAGAAGTAGCTAGAATATTTAATGGAAGGCATCCAGGGCGTGCACCTATTTATCCGGGCACTTAGTTTTTGACGATACAAGCAGCGCCCAATTTTCGATGGTGCAATAGTTACATTTAATGTCATATCTCTTAATACTAGTACGAGGGTTAGCGTCATAGCCGCCAATATCATTTTCTCCGAGTGATGCTCTCGAACTATTCTTCTTGGTCTGGGCTTAACAACATTTCCAGTTAAATTAAAAACTTAATTAATTTTTGAAATAGTTCCAGGATAAATAGGTGCCGGCCCTGGATGCCTTCCATTAAATATTCTAGCTACTTCTTTATTGGATCTTGCATTTTTACAAGTAAATAATTCTAATTATTTCTACTTTCTCAGCAACAGTAAAGCACCTCTATAATACGAGCATGCTTGTCAGCCATATTGAATCACATCACAAAAGCGGCAAATTCAAAAAATTTGTTACTTTTCAGAAAATGAAAATACGTTAATGTGTATACATTTGATGCAAAGCATAAAAGGCAAAAACACAGGAAAACGAAGACAGCTGGCAACTCAAACACGAGGTTAGAAGCTAGAACAGCGAGAATAGATAATATAATAACCCACAGCGACTGAAATGTTTGACATTGTAGGGTTATGTTTTGGTTGCATCATGGCCACCAACATGTAAACGCGAAAGTACTGTGATGCAGGATTTTATGCAACTTGTGCGACATGCGTCTGCTTGTATTATAAAGGGCTCTAAGCAACAGTTAAACGTAATCCAGCCATTACTAAAAGCTAATGAGGTTTGCAACAATAATAAAAATGTTGTTTCTCCATGACACCATTTGATACCAAATTAAAAGTTGAAATTTGGGACTGTGACAAATTTATGGATAAAAATTAAAAATTCGAATTATTAAATGAAAATCGGTATCTGGGGTATTCTTTTGATTCTAAACAACTTTTCTTAATAACTTTTTGCTGTAACTCTAACGAGATGCAAAATATTGACAATGCGACCCATGTTCTTGATCGTAGTAGGCCAGGCTAATAACGTCATTTGCGTTCAAGGACATGAATAGATGCCTCTTGGTGAGTTGTACAACTGGTAAAAAATTGAAATCGGTTCATAAAAAAACAAAGAAAATACAAGGGTGCTTCCATGTAAAGTGAAACACACTGTATAACTTAACCGTCAATTATATCAATGACTATTCAACACTATAACATATAAGCCAATCACATTGCAGACATTTAATTTTTTCAACCAATAACAGCAGTATATCACTGAATATTGGGCACCATGCAAAATATTCACAAAACAATGTACGTACTCAAAAAATAAATAGCCTTGTTGCGAAGTATCGCTTAGCAACGCTGTTCTGTCCTTAGTGATATGGCTAGGTTACGTAACACTAAACCCCTACAAACTGTGTGGCTTGTTTTAAAATTTTTAAAATGCTGTGTTTTGGAAGTATTCCGCTGAATTTAATTGAGAATGAATAATTATATTAATTGTTGGACTATTCAATTCACCTGTCATCTGTCAAAAAGTGACCAATGAAAATCCAGAATTCTGACGTTTCTTGAGCAATCAAAAAAATATCAGCGGATATATCTTCCTAGAAGGTATTCAAGTGACTATTTTTAACAAATGCTATTTTTATTAGAAAAAGTCAATATTAGTGTTCTGTTACTATAGAAATTGCGTAGTTTGTTGCTAGATTTACTGAAAACTAATTTGAAAAAGTAGTTTGGTTCATTAAATAGTCCCTCGAATACCATTCTTAGCCAAAGTTAAGTAGATTATTTTTGCGGTGGTATCACTACTCATGTCCATTGCGCTTTGGATTAGGACTCGTGCTATCGCACTCGTCCTAATCGTACCAAAGCGCAATGGACATTCGTGACACCACCGCAAAAATAGTCGACATAACTTTGACTACTCATGGTATTATAAGTGATTATTTTTCAATAAAGTTAATCGTTATGTATTAATATTGTTAAATAGTCGTCCCAAATACCACTCCAAGTGGATATATATTTTTTAAATATTTTGCCATTTCCATAGAAATTATTGCAAATTTCACTCAACAAAATCACATTTAAATGTCACTCGCCTTCGGCTCGTGACCTTTTTGATGTGATTTTGTATCGTGAAATTTAAATGCAATAATTTACATGGAAACGACAAAATATTTGTCAAAAATATATCCACTGCTTGTGGTATTACCCTTGAGAATATAATTCATGTATCACGTGACGCTATTTCATCCAATGAGGTGCATGCAAATGCCTAGTTACACATTATCACAGCTGTAGTAATCTATTTTCGTAATTGTTTTTAGGGGTGATCATAAATGGTTGTGATTTTTTTCTTAGGTTGGCACTGTTAGTGTTGGTTACCCTGCTGTCAATTTTAAGTCCGTGTCAAATTCGACGTTAGTAGGTTAGGTTTTGTGTCAGTTTGTGTCAAAACTGACGGAAAATTTAACCTGCTAACCTCGAATTTGAGTTAAAATTGTCAGCAGGGTAACGAACATAAACTGTGCCAACCTAAGAACAAAAAGTAAATATTTGATATTTTGCATTTTATTCAATATATTCTCTTTCCAAATATAATTTGTGTAATGATTAATGATCGATGATTTTTTACTCGTTAAAACCGAAACAACAAATTTAACTCGTGCTACGCACTCGTTAAATTTAGGTTCCGGTTTTAACTCGGAAAAAATCATTGATAATAATCATTCCACTTGTTATATTACAACTGAAAATAAAATACGTTTCATATAAATTTTGCTGAAATAATAGGATTATATTTCGAATGCAACCCTTTAATAGCTAAAAAGCAAAACTGCTACTTTAGATTTTTTCTAGGTTCAAGCGTATTCAGCAACCAGGAAAAACTTCATATAGGTAATTAGGTACAGAATTTTTGACTTTTTGTTTTGTTTTTAATCTAATTTCAATTGATACTAGATGTAATTTACTTATGTATTTTTCGTTCTTTCGATATTCTTATCTCTTGAATCAATAATGGTTAAATTCTTCTTTTCGAACCTCGTTTATTGTGTTCGTATTCAAGTATTTGAATTGCCATTTCTCACTCGTAAAGTAATTCACAAAAATCATAATTTCTAGGAAACGTTGAGTCTTTTTTCAATAAAGTTGGAGCGCGCCTTTTGTGCTTGCGCAGCAACCATTGTGAGCTTTATTATTACAAAATAAAAAATCGTTAATTATTGAGGGAGTATTTTAAAAAACATTCCAAAGGAATACAAAGGATACTATTAATATTTTTAGTAATTTAAATCACAAAAATACTAACAATACTCGTATTTATATATTTCTAAATCTATACCTCAAACAAAGCAATTCAGGAAATTAAGAGTACGTATATTTTTTGGTAAATCAAATTAGAAAATATATCGATAATACATAGTACTAAATTTAATGAGGCACTTGTCAAGGAGATATTTTCTACCAATAGAAGACTTACTTAAGATTTAAAAAAATGTATATGGCTTTATGATGTTGAAATTGGCAACCCATAACGTATTTGTTTTATAAAAAACTATTGGTTTTAAGAAAAAATTAAAACTACCTAAAACATTTCCAAGTAAAAAAGGTTTTTCAATACATTTTTTAACCAAATTTTTGTCCGTTAAGGATTTTTAATAAAAACATTTATACGAGTTGCTTAAATTTCTCCTGAAGCCGTACATAAGAATTAAAAACCATTTCATAAATAATCCTTCTACTGGTAGAAAAGATTTGCCAATTTTCATTTGAATATCCTTTCCCAATTTACAATGAAATGATATAAACCTCGTTTTTACCCCCCCCCCCCCATTAGTATCTCTGAAAAGTTTTGAGAATTGAAACTATGCTTATACGAGTATGAATTTGTGACGTACGATGTGGGCAAGTATTTGATTACACCCTGTATTATATTTGCTAACCATTAATAGTAAGGAATAAAAACATTGTTTTTATTTGCTTGTTATTTGTTTTCTATAAACATTCTGTATTTCTTATTGAAGAAAACCTTTTTCTACTCACGAAGGATCTCAGGGTTTGTATAAATTTAAAGGTGGTCACCCTACTTGGGAAGCATTTCCGGACCAATGTCCATACAGACTTTTATTCTTGTTTTCAGGAGTCCTTTAGTAAGGTGTCAAAGAACGGTAAATGTCCTTTAAAACCAAACAATTTAAAAAAATCTGGTGTGATACACTCACACAACTTCCTTTTACAGTGATCTTATAATTAGCCAAAAATTTAATTTTTAATTTTTCAGCATTTGTCGAAAAATTTCAAAAATTACAAGATCTACAAAAACAGTACAAAACAGAGCGTTAGTTGAAAAGACAAATTTTCTCTAGAATTTTAAGCTGAATTCAAAAATGTAATAATATACCGGGTGTTCTATTTAAAATAGAAGTTAATAAAAAAGTAGAAAAGAAACAAAAGAAACCCATTTTAGAAGTATTCAACTAGAAAATCACCTATCTCACATTAATACACATTTAAAATGTAATAAAAATGTAAAGTTTTTAAAAAATCGTCAAAGCCGTTTTGAAAAAATCTGGTGTGATACACTCACACAACTTCCTTTTACAGTGATCTTATAATTAGTCAAAAATTTCATTTTTAATTTTTAACCATTTGTTAAAAATTTTCAAAAATTACAAATTCTACAAAAACGGTACAAAATCGAGTGTTAGTTGAAGAGACAAATTTTCTCTAGAATTTTAAGGTGAATTCAAAAATGTAATAATATACCGGGTGTTTTATTTAAAATAGGAGTTAATAAAAAAAAATAGAAAAAAAAACAAAAGAAACCCACTTTAGAAGTATTCAACTGGAAAATCACCTATCTCGCATCAATACACATTAAAATTTAAGAAAAATGTAAAGTTTAAAAAAAATCGTTAGAGCCGTTTTTGAAAAAATCGAAAAAAACTGAAAAATCACAAGAGTAAACACCTACTTCCGGTTATGCGATTTTCTTCAAAAGCTTGCTGTCTCATTTACATAGTACACAAAACTTATATATGAAGTTTCAATGCCATACCTCTTTTCGTTTTTGAGATATTCTGTTCACAGACAGACAGACACACAGACAGACACACAGACAGACAGCCCAATGAAAAAAAATATGTTTTTTGGGATCAGGGGACTCTAAAACGTAAAGATCTGTTGAAAACTCAATTTCGAATTTTTGGGGTGAATCCAATACTTCCTTTATAGTAGTAAAAGGAAGTAAAAATCGATAAAAAACTAAAAAGTGACAAGAGTAAAAACCAACTTCCGGTTATGCGATTTTCTTCAAAAGCTTGCTGTCGCACCTACATAGTACACAAAACTTATATATGAAGTTTCAACACCATACCTCTTTTCGTTTTTGAGATCTTCTGTTCACAGACACACAGCCACGCACACAGAAACACAGACAGACCAATGAACAAAAACATGTTTTTTGGGTTCAGGGGACTCTAAAACGTGAAGATCTGTTGAAAACGCAATTTCGAATTTTTGGGATGAATCCAATACTTCCTTTATCGTAAAAGGAAGTAAAACTAATATTCAAAATAGAAACATTACCAAGGCACTGAAGTTTACCTTTTTATCACGAATGTGGATTTAGTTGCCGAGGTCCGTAGGGCCAAGGCAAATAAACCACATTTTGCTTTACGATTTTTTTCAAACTACATTTTTTTACATTTTTAATGTGTATTGATGTGAGATAGGTGACTTTCAAGTTGAATACCGCTAAAATAGGTTTCTCTTGTTTTTTTTTTCTTTTTGTTATTAACTTATATTTTAAATAAGAGACCCGGTATATTATTACATTTTTGAATTCAGCTTAAAATTTTAGAGAACAGTTGTCTCTTCAACTAACGCTCTACTGTACGGTTTCTGGCCTACAATAAGAGGAAGAAGAAGAAGAAGAAAAATTTTAACAAATGTTTAAAAATCAAAAATCAAATTTTTGGTTAATTATAAGATTACTGTAAAAGGAAGTTGGGTGAGTGTATCACGCCAGATTTTTGCTTCCTTTTACAATAAAGGAAGTATTGGATTCATCCCAAAAATTCGAAATTTCGTTTTCAACAGATCTTGACGTTTTAGAGTCCCCTGAACCCAAAAAACATGTTTTTGTTAATTGGTCTGTCTGTGTGTCTCTGTGCCTGGCTGTATGTCTGTGAACAGAAGATCTCAAAAACGAAAAGAGGTATGGCGTTGAAACTTCATATATAAGTTTTGTGTACTATGTAGATGCGACAGCAAGCTTTTGAAGAAAATCGCATAACCGGGAGTTAGTTTTTTTTCGATTTTTTCAAAACGGCTCTGACGATTTTTTAAAAACTTTACATTTTTATTACATTTTTAATGTGTATTAATGTGAGATAGGCAATTTTCCTGTTGAATACTTCTAAAATGGGTTTCTTTTGTTTCTTTTCTATTTTTTTTATTAACTTCTATTTTAAATAGAACACCCGGTATATTATTACATTTTTGAATTCCGCTTAAAATTCTAGAAAAAATGTGTCTCTTGAACTAACGCTCTATTTTGTACCGTTTTTGTAGAATTTATAATTTTTGAAAAATTTTGACAAATGCTTAAAAACGAAAAATGACATTTTTGACTAATTATAAGATCACTGTAAAAGGAAGTTTTGTGCGTGTGTCACACTAGATTTTTATTTCTGTTAATGTGTTTGTTAAACAGGACAGACAGAAGTTGGTGCTTTTAATTTAATAAATACATACTCACTTTTTAATATCACTTTATATCTACTTATATGCATATTATTTTTGTCTATAGCAGATGTTAGTGTGCTTTAATCAATTCAAAACAAAAGGTCAAGTGTTACTTTAACAGCAAGGGTAGATATAGTAGCACTTTAACATCAAGGGTAGATAAAGCAATTTAATTTTCTAACTTTTATTTAAATTGAAAATTACAGCTTGATATTATCCTAGCAACCCAATCAGTAGCTAGACTGAGATTTTAAAATGTGATTTCCCCTCCTTATTTTCTTTTGAAATTGTTAAAGTTCTTGCTATAGAAAAAAAATTGTATTATACACGACGATAAAGTTATTACTATCCTCTCTTGAATCATTAACGTCTCGACTTCGTCTCGACGTTAACGATTCACTCGTGGATAAAATTTAACTTTATCGTCTTGTAGAATCCTTTATCTAATAGACGTGTCTGTCCGGGACGCTGTTTTGTCTGTCCGGGACGCTGTTTTGTCTGTCTGAGACGCTGTTTCAGCAGCCGAACCGTAAGAGATAGAGAAAAAAGTTATGAAAGTTATATGTTTGAAATGGTCATGTCAGGTCAGGAACCGAATTTCAGTCACGTGACACTTCCGGTTTTCGAGAAATCACGTGATTTCCGTCCGTCCGGGACGCTGGTCCGTCCGGGATGCTGTTTCAGCAGCCAAACTGTAAGAGATAGAGAAAAAAGTTATGAAAGTTATATGTTTGGAAGGATCATGTCAGGTCAGAAACCGAATTTCAGTCACGTGACACTTCCGGTTTTCGAGAAATCACGTGATTTCCGTCCGTCCGGGACGCTGGTCCGTCCGGGATGCTGTTTCAGCAGCCAAACCGTAAGAGATAGAGAAAAAAGTTATGAAAGTTATATGTTTGAAATGGTCAGGTCATGAACCGAATTTCAGTCACGTGACACTTCCGGTTTTCGAGAAATCACGTGATTTCCGTCCGTCCGGGACGCTGATCCGTCCGGGATACTGTTTCAGCAGCCAAACCGTAAGAGATAGAGAAAAAAGTTATGAAAGTTATATGTTTGAAATGGTCATGTCAGGTCAGGAACCGAATTTCAGTCACGTGACCCTTCCGGTTTTCGAGAAATCACGTAATTTCCGTCCGTCCGAGACGCTGGTCCGTCCGGGATGCTGTTTCAGCAGCCAAACCGTAAGAGATAGAGAAAAAAGTTATGAAAGTTATATGTTTGAAATGGTCAGGTCATGAACCGAATTTCAGTCACGTGACACTTCCGGTTTTCGATAAATCACGTGATTTCCGTCCGTCCGGGACGCTGGTCCGTCCGGGATGCTGTTTCAGCAGCCAAACCGTAAGAGATAGAGAAAAAAGTTATAAAAGTTATATATTTGGAATGGTCATGTCAGGTCATGAACCGAATTTCAGTCACGTGACACTTCCGGTTTTTGATAAATCACGTGATTTCCGTCCGTCCGGGACGCTGGTCCGTCCGGGATGCTGTTTCAGCAGCCAAACCGTAAGAGATAGAGAAAAAAGTTATAAAAGTTATATATTTGGAATGATCATGTCAGGTCATGAACCGAATTTCAGTCACGTGACACTTCCGGTTTTCGAGAAATCACGTGATTTCCGTCCGTCCGGGACGCTGGTCCGTCCGGGATGCTGTTTCAGCAGCCAAACCGTAAGAGATAGAGAAAAAAGTTATAAAAGTTATATATTTGGAATGGTCATGTCAAATCAGGAACCGACTTTCAGTCACGTGACCCATCCGGTTTTCGAGAAATCACGTGATCTCCGTCCGTCCGGGACGCTGGTGCGTCCGGGACGGTCTTTCTTGTTTTATCAAATGAAACAGTTGTCTCACTGGTTGCTAGTAAATTACTAATATTAAAAATAAACTAAATTTTCCTCTATCTTATATTAGTAATATTTTCGTGAATGCACCAAAAAAAAATATGTAGAAAGACCAAAAGCGGGGTTTTTTGGCATGTCACCCAAAAAAAAATTTGCACCTTCGGCGAATTGCCTGTGGCGCTGGCTTGTCCTTTGATTTTATATTCGAAATTTGGCAACCCTATTTTATTGCGACACATAGGTACTTACGTGGATTTTAATAAATGCATGCACATATTGCAAAAACAGCCTGTATACACATGTTCCGTGCCCTAAGAGAGGTTTTTTGTATTTTTTTACCTGAAGGAGATTTTTGAAGGCTTTACTTGCTTTTACCTAATGGCTGACCAAAATATTAAAAAATGGGATGAAAAGATTGCGAAGTAAAACTAGCTTCTGTTTTTGGCAGATTTTCAATGTCACAAAGGAACAGACCGCTGACCGGTTGAAATTAGGCAGAAAAATTAAGGCATTCTGCCGTGCATGGTTATTGTACTAGGTTTACCTGCGAAGACGGACATTCTGATTCAGTCGTAATATTGGCGGAATTCTATGCTTGGGTATATAAGATCTACATGAGAAGTACGCTGAATGTCCTAGTATTACTAAGGTGGCACTGGCCACTGTAATTTTTAGTATTGTTATTGTTTGCCTCTTGGTTCGACTATTGTTTTATATTTTAGTACGGTCTGTTAATTGCCTATTAATATTTTAAGAAGCTTGTTTCTTGGAAATAGTAATTTAAATAGCTATTTGTGAAATAAGATAGGAAAAATCTGATTTTCCCAATAAATTACACACAAGATTTTTCCTAATTTGGCACGTATCTATTAATTCTTGAAGCTTTAATTGAGAATTTTGGTAAGAAAACTCAAAATTTTAAAATTCAAATAACTCTGGTTGTTATGGAAAACAATGTAAGCTTTAAAAGACAGTTCGTAAAAAAATAGGAAAAGTTATTTGCAAATCAAGGGAAGAGAGTGTAACATTTTATTCTTACATCGCCTAAGGGTGAAAGTAGGCTTTCAATAGCAAATGGGCGTTGCGCCATCTAGGGGCTAGTAGTTTCTTCCTTTTGTATTTACCTCGGAAAATCGACTTTAGTTCAAGTAATATCCGCTGCTACGAAAATCGCTAAAAACTTTATGCCCAGCCTTAAGTAAATTTAAACCAAACTAGGGTATCGTTTAAACCATTAATACTACAGTTTAATGCTCATGTGTGCAGTAAAACAGCGATGTCGTAACCTCACATCATCATTAAAAGTGTTTATTTTTGTGGAAATTTATATTTATTTGATATGGATAATATATTCCAGATATTTGATGATCTCTTAACTGATGATGAAGATGTAATAAGTTTTTCATTTTACTTCTCTGAAAACACCTTGTTTTCATCTGTTTTTGCAATGACGTAAATGTGGCTTTTTCAGAACTTTTCCCGATGTCCGATTTTTTTCCGTGCCCTAAATTAATAAGAAATAAATCGTTGCTATTGAAATGTTAATCGTGTTTGGTACTGTTTTTACGATGTATTATTATTACTTTGAAAATACCTTTCTTACGTTGTCTTTAGATAAGTATAATAAAAAACATCGTTTATTATACGCCCAGAAATGGATTTTTCCAGACTCGTAATGAAATATACTACGTATTATTGAAATGCCTCGTAGCCCAAAAGTACTATTTCGTGTAATAGAATTCATTTGGAAATGTGGAATGATATGGAATTTATAGACAGATTTAGCAGGGAGGTGATCCATCGTGCTGATAGTGGAGGTGTCTTAATTAGAAGCAATAAAACGCAGTAGTCTTCTCCACGTACATTTATTAAAAAGGCGACATGTTTCGAAGCCAAACTGGCTTCATCATCAGGCCAAAATGATCATTGGTTAAAAACAGGTGAAACCACGTGTTCAAATTTTTAGGTTAAGTTGAGGTTATGCGCTGAAGGCGAGGTAGTAATACAAAATTCACAAAGAACACCACATTGGAGAAGAAAATTAATTCAATAACCAGCAAACTAACAAAATTGAATCTAGTGCCTTCTCCGTCAGAGAATGGTCGCTATTTTACTTGCTATTTGTTAAATTTGATGTAATAACCAGTACAACGATCTTTATAACGTAGTTTGCTGGTTATTGAATTAATTTTCTTCTCCAATGTGGTGTTCTTTGTGAATTTTGTATTACTACCTCGCCTTCAGCGCATAACATCAACTTAACCTAAAAATTTGAACACGTGGTTTCACCTGTTTTTAACCAATGATCATTTTGGCCTGATGATGAAGCCAGTTTGGCTTCGAAACATGTCGCCTTTTTAATAAATGTACGTGGAGAAGACTACTGCGTTTTATTGCTTCTAAGACAGATTTAGGCTATCGAAAGCCACAATTTTATTAGTAATAGATACTATTCTATAGGTAGACCAACCTAACTGTGAGGGTATGTGTCGTTACGAATTTCTTACCGAATCTGCATTCGAGCATTAATTCATATCCGGAAATTATTTTTTACTTTTCGTGCATTTCAACAACGTCCAAATTAATAGGAAAAAAATTCCGGAAAGAATTAATGCTCTTATGAGATTATATGTGATTATACCATTCATAATGCACAAAATCCCTATTCAGCCCACGTATTAATAAGTGAAAACACCGTGGTGTTATCGTTTTGGTGTTTTCAATTTTTAGCTGTCAGCTGTCAATGTCATGCCATTTCCAACAAATTTTTTAGGATACGCATTAAATACATTTTTAGTGTAATTCCCTTATTGATATTCATGGTATAATCTAATCGAATACTCACTCGACGACTTTAAGAATTATCAAATACTTTTGCTTACAAACTCAACGGGTTGCTTTGTAGAAACACCACTCGCCTTCGGCTGGTGATGTTTCTAAGCAACCCGTTTCGTGAGAAAGCAAAAGTATTTTTGATAATTCACAGTCGTCTCGTGGTATGATTACTGATAATAAATATATAAAATAAAATCTCATATACTTCCGCATATAGAATTTGACAGCAAAATAAACGCGAAGTCAGTTATTTGGCAATTAGTGCTACCAACTTTGCAAATGTTTTACAATTAACTCGTCAAAAAAAATCTGGTGTGATACACTGACACAACTTCCGTTTACAGAGATCTTATAATTAGCCAAACATGTTTGTTAGCTATTTTCTGAGGCTAGGTTTAGAGTATCACATTAATCACGAATGTCGCTGCACGAAAATTTGTATTGCAAAACGTGCTAACAAAAACTTTTGCTTTTAATTACTATGTTTCTGAATTAAATTCCCCCATAAATCAAAGCTAAATTTAGTTAATTTTTGCCTGTTTTATGAAAACCAAAATGGAGACACACCTGTTTTACAACGATCGATAACGAATTTTTAAAATTATTTTACTAAATAACCGTAAATGTGCGTAGTAATTAATTAATTTTGTTATCTACACTTTATCACTTAATTCTGTTATCTACACTTTATCACTGAATTTGGTCAACATGGTGCCTGAGAAATGATCCTCGTTCTTAACACGTTCCCTACCAGAGAGCTTTCAGCCAGATGGGTTCCAGAATCTCATATTAACTAACGTTATGTTTGGGTTGGGTAAGACTCCGTAACGTCGATCCTTTTTATATTTTTGTAAAAAGGCCTATTTTTCTTTTAAAAAATACTGTACGAGTTATATCGTAGGTGGTATCTGCAAACAAAATGTATCAACACGTACCAAGTACGAGATAACTCGTAGAGTTAGGAGATAGCAAAAAATAAAAAGCGTCGTAAAACTCGTTACTTCTGCCCTATTTGTGAAGAACAACCGGCCCTATGTGTCAAGAACTGTTTTAGAAGCTACCATGTTTAATACAAAAAAATAGTTTTTTTTAGTTTAAAAATATTGTATGTTTTGTCAATGTAAATGATGTTTTTAAACTATATTTTGAGCCCATGTTACGTTAACAGTTAATTTTTAAGAAAATACTAAATATGTTTATGATTCTTTACCCATTTACGTTTTTTTCCCTTATTCTACTTTTTGTAATAAATAATGTAAAACCAAATGCCAGTATCAAATTTTCATTCCTGTCCCATATGCCGAGCACTCTATATTTGCACGTATTTGCTAAGACTATTCTCGTATTTGATTTTACAGATCAACATGCAGAGTACGATTTATCTCGTAGCTGGCGTCCCGGACCGGATTACCAACTACGAGAAAACTCGTAGTTGGCAGCGAACGTGTTAAACTCTTGGAATTTTCCTTTTGACCTTTAATTAAAACACCAGATAATCATCCCTTTTTAGCAGTAGCCTCTTTGTGTTTTCTTAATCAACGATTTTAATACATAAGTAAGGAAGAAAATCATATTTTCCCCGTAAAACTGTTTTTTTATATATATGCAAGATTTTAACGTGTTGGTTTTTTAACCTGTTTGTATATGTAGACTGAAGAAGGCACTAAGTGCTGAAATATATTTCTACCTCACAATTTTGAGCAGTTCTTTCACCGCAGGAAGGCGTTTCAACTGTAAATAGCTGCTAATTCGTCCTTAACATGTTTTAACATTAACCTCAGCCAGCTACTATGTATTAATTATTAATCAGGAAGTTAAACAATGCTAATAAACTGCAGGTTATGTTTATGTTTTCATTTCGCGTCATGCTCTGCAGTTTATTTTGATTACGATACTTCTGCACATTTTTACACGCATATTTACCAGAAAATGTAGAACAACTTCTAAATAATGTACAGTCGTGTGCAAATAAATCTGGGACAATGTTCTTTTCATATGTAGGTTGAGTTGAGAATTAAATAATATCTCCATGGATTTTCTGCTACCAGAAAGAGCTACATTTTCATTTACGTGTCAAAGCTTAACGTAACTCTTTCTGATAGCAGAAAATCCATGGAGATATGTTTCAAATCTTAACTCAATTTACATATAAAAAAACCATTGTCCCAGATTTATTTGCACACGACTCTACATGAAAAGTCAGCACAAAATGTAGCAGCCAATTTTCTGTATGAAACAATGCTTAATATATTTTTTTTTATAAAATACATAAAATATAGCGTCGTGTCATAGAGGCTTTACATACAAATGTTTACAAACCTCGGCCGTAGATGTTGATGGCAGGGGTTAGAAACTTGCAAAAACATTTGCAGGATTAGACGATCTAAGAATAGTAGGTGTTGCATTCGTTTCAAATAACGCACCTGTAAAATATTGTGTGATTAACAATCAACTATATTTTATGACTATTCGTTATTACCTGAAGAATAACTCACAAATTCGCGAGTTAATGTTGGGAACAATGTTGCCGTTGACGCTGATGAAGGCCGTGGTGTTTGACATAAAGCACCTAAAATTATTTTGTATTAAACAATAAATCGATAGTCAATTTGCTAATTGTTTATTATGGTAAACGATATATAACACTATTGAATATGTACAAACCTGAATTTAAATCACCAAACAATGTTAGAATCTCTGTTTCCTTCAGGCGATTTTTGAGCAGACTGGAGAACATGTAAACGACAAACGACGAGGGAAGTTTTGCGTAAAGGCTTTTACAGTTTAATAACGCAAACAAATTGCACATAAACGAGAAAGCAGGTTATGGCGTCAACAATGATGTTAACTTTTCACAGCCTCCTTGTGCGTGTAATAACAGTGTTGTCAGACATCCTCAAACTATTGTACAATAATTAAAGGAAAACAACATAACACTAAACACTATGTTTGTAGTATTAATGTTTATTTATAAAGCTGGTACGACACGATAATACACTTCTGCGAAAATGTATTCTCTTGCTTTACTTGCAGTTTCTTAGTATTAAATGAGGATACTGTATTAAATGATGATACTGTACGAAATAAATAAGATTGACGCGGTATTTTGTCTGCCAATTCCGCTTTGCCTGGCTGATCTGCTAATTTATTTTTGACAGTTTCGTCTAATAAATAAGGATGAAAATGTACCAGAAATATTTTAAAAATGTACTTTTGTAGAAACCGTTTCATAATGTACCAGATTTGTAGAATTGTACCAGGTCTGGCAAAGCTGCTAATATCAAGACCACGCCCAAAATGGTAACTACACATAGACCACGCGCATAAATGTTTGACCTTGGGAATTTTCTGCTTTATTATAAGGGTATGATAACTAAGAAGCTCTTGGGTAAAATTTTTCACTTCTTTTTTAAATGTGTTTGGCGATTTGTATTCCCGTTATTACTAATAAAGCTAGATTTATAGATTGACGTTCTGTTTACGCAACGTTACCGTCCCCGCTCTGTTCACGTTTGGAGAAAGACCTTCAATTTATAAATTACGTTCCGCAAACCTTTGCTACGCGTCGCACATGCGTAGTACCAATGCATTTTTGAGGTTATTATAGGTGTAGTCACGTTATAAGTGTAAAAGTGAGGTTTTCTATAATTATTTTGAGATCATCATGAATGGGAATCATATAAACAAGTGTTTAGGGGGTATAGCTCTTGTGTGTTTAACAGCTGCGGCAATGTTGTTAACAAAAAGGAAGAGAAACAGGCGTTATAATACCAGGCCCATATATAGAAATAGAAAAACCAGGGGGTTCTACAACACCACATTTCTGCCAATGAAGACTCAAGATCCAGAGCAGTTTTTTAAATATACACGTATGTCGAAACAAATATTTGATGAATTATTAAATATGGTGAAACCACACTTGAAGCGGCGGAGAATCAGTGATTCCATTAACGAAGAAGAAAAGTTGGCCATAACCTTGCAGTAAGCGTAATTAGGTGTTTTTAAATGTGATTAATAACATTACCTATTTTTTATAGATATTTATCCCAGGGAGTTTCTATGCAAAGCTTAGCGTGGTCATATCAGATGGGGCTAACAACTGTGCACAAAATTATAAACAATACGTGTAAAGTAATTTGGAATGTGCTTTCACCGATATACTTAGAAGAAATTACTGAACACAAATGGAGGTCTATTTCACAACAATTTTTTGAACTCTGGAATTTTCCGAACTGTATTGGTGCTCTTGATGGGAAGCATATCAATATTCAAGCACCGCCGAATTTTAGCATTGTTCTTTTAGCTGCATGTGATGCAAATTATATTTTTACTTTGGTGGATATAGGGGCATATGTTTCCCAAAGTGATGGAGGAATATTTAAAGCTAGTATTTTTGGGCAAGCAATGGATGCAAATAATCTAAATATTCCTCCGGACAATTTTATTCCTCGTACCAAAATAAAAATGCCGTATGTAGTCGTAGGCGATGAAGCTTTTCCACTGAAGAGGTTTATTATGAGACCATATCCAGGTCGAGAACTCACTATTAAAAAAAGAATTTTTAACTACCGCTTGTCGAGAGCTCGTCGAGTAATTGAAAATGCATTTGGTATTTTAGCAGCTCGTTGGCGAGTATTGAAACACAATATTCAAGCACATCCCGACAATGTAGATGTAATGGTACAAGCGGTAGTGGTACTACATAACTTTTGCAAAATAAAGTCAAATAATAGACAGTATTGTCCAGTTGGATATACTGATGTTGGTGATGAGGATAATGGTGGGTGGAGAATAGATATAAATAATGAACCTCTTCAGTCTGTGGGTAGAGTATCAGCAAACTATGCTAGTAGACAGAATTATGACATGCGCGACAAAGTAGCGGACTATTTTATGACAGATGTAGGATCTGTAGCGTGGCAAATGGATGCCATAATGCAGGGTACTCGTACGAGACCCACTGATTAACATTCATGTCTTGTAACCATGTGTTTTTATGCACAAATCTAACAATAATGATTATATACCTACTCATAAAATTTAAGAAAATAAATGCCATATATTGTACTTTAACTGGTAAATAAAAAACACTCATGGGATTATTTATCTTTATTCAAAAAGTATTCCCATCACTCGGTTCATTTTTTGTATTCGCATCTCCGGCGTCATCTCCATAAGCATACTGGACACAAACGTTCCGAATGCTTCTGCAGAACTCACTGGAGTTGCTCTTTTTGGTGGCTCCATGGATGCTTGAATCCCCTCAGCAATTTTCACTAATGAGGCTACACTGTTGTCTTCAGACCTGGTCTTCTTGCGTAGCAGTGTTTCTAGTTTACAAACAAACCAATTATAAAAGGGTTGTAATAATTTAATAGTTATTCATTATACTAGAAGATAAAAAAAATGTTTATCTATGAGTGAAGAGGTTGAGTTCACCAGTGGCGGAGTCACGAGTGAACTCTTTTCACGAATAGATCAATCTTTATTCAACCTTGGTATGCAACTCTCATTTAATGACGATTAAAACACTGGCCTACTGCTCGTTAATTCTCATCTTCGTGTCTTAATAGCCAGCATTAAATGCGCCTTGCAATATATACACTATTTAATTAAGAATAAGCAAGTTTTTATAAAAATACCTGTTTGTTGTGAGCTTGGAGTTGTTCTCTTCGAATTTTTGATTGGTTCTGCTGCCTGTTTACTGGTGTTCTGTTGTTTTCCCACTATGAAAACAAATAAGCAATAATTGAAGGCCAATACAATGAGTCTAAAAATTACCATCATGATAAGAATACTCTGAACCTTGACTGGAGTGCTCAGTATTAGATTAATACATTAATACATTATTGGTATTATTATTATTACATATAAAAAAAAATTGTATATAAACATTATGGCCACAGAAGCAAAGCTTGCGCGTGGCCGTTAAACAAAAAAAAACCTAACTATATTACTGTAATGACAGCAAAACACTTTAACAAATTAAACAAAATATATATGTTCATACATCAAACCAACAAATCAATTTACCAAATTTATCAAATAGGAGTAATAATCCAGTCCCACTTCTTTTATCCATTTTTTAATTTTATTTTTAAAAGAATTTAATGAGTAAGAAGACTTAATCTCAACCGGAACAAGGTTAAACAATTTGACACAAAGGTAATATGCATGTTTTTGGGAATGTGCTGTACTTGTTTTGGGAATTAAAAGATTACATTTCTTCTTACTTCTTGTATCGTGCTCATGAGACAAGACGCTAAAGTGTTGTTTATTTTTATAAACAAATATAGCAATTGATTGTAAAAACAATTGTCGAACAGAAAAAATGTTTGCTTCGGAATAAAGAATATCAGTTGGATAACTAAAGTCTTTATTAAATATGACTTTTATAATACGTTTTTGTAAAATTTCTAGTGGGTATAAATAACAGTTTGCAATTCCACCCCAGCCAATAATTCCATATTGAATTACAGACTGAACTAGAGCGAAATAAACGCTTTTAATAGTGTTAAGTTGTAAAATATTTTTGAGCAATTTAAATTTGTACGTTATCTTTCTAATTTTTTTGACTAATTCATCAACATGCGCTTTCCATTTAAGTATCGAATCAATAATTATTCCTAAATATTTCACCTGAAAAACTGCTTTTATAGTTTGTGTACATTTGCAATTGACTTTGTTGTGTTTTAAACAGTTTAACTGATGAAGAACGATTTCTGTAATTGGCTGTGTTTGCGAATTTGATAAGGAAAAGTTAATAAAATGAGTTTTTGATAAATTTAATGATAGTAAATCGCAATCCAGTTGACTTTTTATTAAAGCCATGCCGTATTCAACCTTCTGCAGTAGCCCATCGTAGTTCTCCGATGCAAAAACAATCACAGTATCATCAGCAAATGAAATAATTTTAGCATTTACTTGAAGCTTAGTTAAATCATTGATATATATAAGAAAAAGAATGGGCCCTAATACAGTTCCCTGCGGCACACCCATCTCAACTTGTAATTCATTGCTGATGGCACCATTGACTTTAACAATCTGCTTTCTGTCTTCCAAATATGACTTTATAAAATCATTTGCGGGACCTCTTATTCCAATATTTTCTAATTTGCATAAGAGAACCCGATGAGACACAGTATCAAATGCCTTCGCAAGATCAAGAAAGACAGCCAAGGTCTTTTTATTATTGTCTAAATTTTCATAAATAGTTCTGGTTAAATCAAAAATAGCATCATTAGTACTCATATTATCTCTAAAGCCATATTGTGCTTTCGATAATATATTAAATTTCTCCAAAAAGTTTACTAATCTGTTTTTGTAACATTTTTCTATGATTTTACCGACACTATTCGTGAGTGATATAGGTCGGTAATTATTCACATTATCCTTCTCTTTAGATTTATATAAAGGGATTATTACAGCCGTTTTAAATATTTTAGGAAATTTACCCGATCTAAAACATAGATTAATAATGTGAACTAACGGTTTTATTATAAAAGGAAATATAATTTATTAAATAGTTTGATAAACCGTCAATTCCAGAAGAATGTGAGTTTTTTAAAGTATTTATCTCTCTTTCTACTTCACAATCAGTAACAGGTAATAAAAATATTGAGTTAAGGATACACGTATCGGAGAAACTGTGTTTATTGTTGGTGTTATCTATCGCCTCCGCCATATTAATGGCAACATTCTGAAAGTATTTGTTAAAATAATTAGCCTTATCTGCATCATTCCTTAATAAATTTCCTGTATCGTCTAGTACAGAATCAATATGTTCACTCTTAGTTGGTGAATTAGTAACTTCATTGATCACCTGCCATGTTTTTCTCAAATTTCCATTAACGAGGGTTAATTTCTTTTTGTAATAATTGTCTTTACCAATTCTAATTAATCTAGTTAAACAATTTCTATACATTTTGTAATGTTGAAAAAGCTCATTATCATTGGGGTTACGCAATACTCGTTTACTTAATTTATCCCTCACTCTAAGGGAGTTTAACAGTCCATTTGTCATCCATGGCTTTAATTTTTTGAATTTAGATTTGATTTTCACGCTAGTTTCACAATTTGAAATAAAAAATTTTAATTTATCAACAAAGAGTTGAGATGCATTATCTGCATCCTGCGTGTCTAGTACATCAATCCAGGTTTCTTTTGAAATTATATTAGATAACTTTTCAAAATCAATTTTTGTTATAGTATTAATACTTGTCTTTGGAGACACTGACACATTTTTTGTTATATCACCATTTTTAATTATTAATACAGTAGAATAATGGTCAGTAACTTGCGACTCGACTACCACAGGATACAGACAACTCAACAACTGATCCTGACAGCGAATAAAAATATGATCAATACAGGATGTAGTAGTTGTTGTTACCCTCGTTGGTATTTGCAGATAAGTTAGATAGCGGAATTCATGAAGTAAATTTAAATAATTCCCTGTCAATAAACTATTATCATTGTCCAAGATATCGATATTAATATCACCAACAAAAATTTCAATATTTTGATTAAATCCCGGCAAAATCCTTTCAAGATCTTGCAAAAACTCATTTTCATTGCTAGAAGGTGATCGATAGGCAGCAGTAGCACCAAATGATAAATTATCTTTATCACCACATATACGAATAAAATTGGAACCAAAATTACCCTCAATTATTTCAACTTTATAATAGATAATACAATCCCTAACATAAATTACTACTCCATCGTTTTGATTGAAACGTCCGTTATTATAATGCAATTTGTATTTCGGTAATAAAAATTGGTTCAGATCATAATGAATTTGCCAAGTCTCAGTGAGCACGATAATATCAAACTCGGTTTCAAGCGATTGCAATAGTAGTAAAAACTCATCAAAATTTTTATTTATACTCCTTATATTTAAATGAAAAATTGAGATTGGATTATCACTCCCACCGAAAAGTACATTGTATTCTTCTATTCCGTATGTACCACTCCCGTTTACGTTATAATTAACATCTGGAATTTGCTCGAGGATATTATCCACTGTTAAGATTAAGTTAAATTCAAGTAAATATTATACTATTTAATTGCGTGTGACCAGAAATTCTTAAAATACTAAAAAGTGTGCAGTACGTACAAGAACACAAGTAGCTATCCTTGTCAGTAGATACATCGCAGCACATGGGCCTATTTATCAATAATAGAATTTACTTTCAGTTTGCTGAGGGGACATCAGCTCACTTGAAGCTGGCGAATCCGGGGCTGTTATATTTAGTGACAGAGGATCGAAAGCTTCTTCACTATTATTATATTCACCCTCTGGCTTCGCAAGACTAACGTTTCCAAATGTTCTGCAAATTGATAGTTTTACCAAAAATAGCAACATTTTACTAAATGTAATTGCATTACCTCCTTGTTCTTATATGAGGTTCCAAAAACCTCAAGACTTCTAGGTATTCCCAGGTACTGCGCTCTGAGGCTTCATCACCAGAGTGGTGAATCGGTTTTCTTTCTCGGGTGTAGCGATCCCGAAGATTCTTCCACATTCGTTTACAGTCTTCGACTAAAATTAGACTATGATACATCACAAGCACTAATTAAACGGTGAGGTATGTACCTGTCATATTCAATAAACCGCCTATTTCACTCCAGCTATTTTCCTTTGCCCTGTTGTCTTTCCACAACTTCTGCCTTTTGTCGTACAAATGTGGATACAGTTCCACTGTACTTATGAAACAACCGATATCTAAAATACGGTCACAAACAAGCGAATGATGATTTATTTATAATATACTTACCACACATATTCAACAATTAATTTTATTCTTATTTAGGTGCCTTGTCCACGTGCTCTACTTCCATCAACTTTGAGGTTATGGTAAAATACATTTCGTCAGCGATCTGTTTTACCGACACAGAGCACTACGTTGATTGGCTACCGCTAATCCCGCTTCCGCAACGTTGACGCAGAAAATGAAACATGACCATGTTTTGCGCGAGAGGGGACGTAAACGGAAACGTTGCGTAAAATTATAAATGCGACAATGAAAATGGACTTGGTCATTTTGTGCGGTAGCGTAAACGGTAACGTTGCGTAAACAGAACGTCAATCTATAAATCTAGCTTAAACCTTAAGCGATCACCTAACAACGCTGTCAGAGTGGTGCAGTCGAACACACGGTGAACTGCCGAGCCTGAGGTCGCCAGTACGAATCTCGACACATACTAGATTTTTTTAAGGTTATCGAGAGGTGCGGATACAAATTTCTATCCATGCTTGCATTTAAATCTGAAATTGCACATGAAACATCGCCGGCTAAATTTTTAAACGTTTTAGCTGAAGCCATAACATAATATGATAACTCCCACACTACACTGAAAGCACCGTTTTAATAGGTTATGAAGACTAATAGATACGTCTTAAGTAGTGGACATTCCAAAAAGCGCATGGCAAAGAGTTAACTTAGATATGGAGGTTACAAGTGCACGAAACACACTTAAATAGATGAAAATATGCTTCAAAAATACTCTGCATCAAAGTAAATTAAAACAATGCTTGCTAGATTTAGAATATTAAAAAATATTTCCAACCACTAAACTAAACAAGATAGAAGAAAATTAAACTAATGAATAATTTAAAGAAGATAAGAAAATTTCTAAATAGTTAGGAAAGTGAATGAATTGCCATCAAATGGAAAAGAAACGAAATAAAATATAAAAAGTGACAATTAGAAGACGAAAACGGTAATAAAAATGGTGCATATTTCAAAAACGTAGCTCAGGATAAAAAAATAAAACAGGCTACACTGAAGTAATGCAATGTGTTTACTAGTTTGGTTATATACGCTAGATATTTAACAGGAAATATCCGGGTGGGCATTGGACATACCATGTAAACCAGAAATCAGGATCCACAAATTTTTGTTGATTTGCAAATTTAATCTAGTTTTAACTAAACATCTCTAAGAGTAAAAAGTACTAATAATAATTATTATATTACATTTTTAAGTCATAGGTTAAAGAAAGAAAGCTATATTATTTAGCAATTGTTTTGTAATTGTCTGACAATTTTGTTAATTTTGGAGGATTGAATAGAAATCCGGGCTAGAATATTTATACTCTTTTAAAGCAAAACCTCGATAATAATAACCTTATTGCAATTGGGTGTCCTGCGCAGATTATTCACAACAGCCTTCATCGTACTATCGACTTAATGAGAGTAAATGTGGAATCAATTATAATAAAAAAATGTTTTATCTTTCTATTTACACAGTTAGAACTGAAGGCATTACAAAGATTTGTGACTACGTCGAAATTAATTATCAACCTTTACTTAACAACAGCAAAACCAAGTGGCTGAGTTTATTCCCAGCGGTAGACAGACTGTTGAAGTTGTTTCCTGCTCTTAAAGAATATTTTTGATCCTCGAATCGCCGCCCTACATACTGAAAACCTTTTTTGAAAACCTATATTTGGAGGTATACTTGTGGATCATGCACTCTTTGATGTCTGTATTTCAATAAAATCTGGCATCTGTAGAGCAGGAAGAGAAATTGCGAACATTTTGGATTCAAAAATACGTTTGCTGCGAAATAGAATTGAAGACAAATTCGTACCTCTGAAAGTGAAACAGCTTCTTCGTGATCATGAAAGTGAAAGAAATGGTTCTAACGAAGAAAGGCAAAGCACATATAAGGAATTTCAACAAGTTTATAAAGCAGATCTGGAATATTTGAAAAAATAGATATGGCCGTTGAACGAGTTTAAGTGTTTTAAGTGGATGGTCTCAAAATTTACGAAAACTATAAATAGGAAGATTTAATTCCGTACATTGAGTTCTTAAATAAAAGAGGTGTCAATATTGATGAAGTAAAACTATGATCATTGCAACCTTATTGAGTTTTTTTAAAACCCGGTGCTAAGTTCACAGATAAGCTATTGCATGAACAGTGGAGGATCTATTTTAAGTCTTGTTTGAATATTGACTGTTTTTCGGAATTGCTCAAAATTTCTGAGTTTTATTTTGCTATTTCGGCTCAGAATGCTAACGTTGAAAGGATGTTTTCGCTCCCAAACGATCAGTGGAGCAAGGAATGACATAAATTCAACATTGAGTTAGCGAAGTCTTTAATGCTCACCCAATATAATTTGAAGGAAATAACATACATGAATTTTTATAATTATTTGTTAAAAAACGATGATCTGTTATCAAAAATAGGTAGCCTAAATATTATTAGCTAAGTATATATTTACTTACATATTATTAATTTATTATATATTACTAAGATTATAATGTTGACTTTGATTTTTATAGGTTTTTTGTAGTATACCGATTTAAAAACCTCCATTTCTTAAATGTTGCGTCATTTTTAAAAAATCCTCCATTTAAACCGATTTGAGACCAAATTATTCTCCTTTTTCATTTTTGCATCTGGTAACCATATCCGACAGACACGCCGAATTGACAGATAGTGAAGAAAACCACCAGAAGACCGCAAAAAGAGAGGGAATCACGTTCTCCATTCAAGTATAGTAAGAAACTAACAACAGATCACCAACAAAATATACCTGTTATGAAGAAACAGACCAAGAAGGTGAAGATGTTAAAACCCTACTAGAAACAGTCATCAAGGAGCTACGTGAAATTAGAGTAGGAAACGAAGTATCAAATAAGGTAAATCTGTATACGTATCTATATATATATATATATTTATATACATATATATATATATACGTCTTATTTAGTTAAATAAATGATTTTATAAAATAAACAAAACACTTGCCGGAAGTCGATATAAAATAGACGCCACTTCACAATTTGTAAATAATACTTTCTAAAATCACTTTACTGACTTGTTCTGTGGCTCCTGGGATTGATAATAGGGCACCAATAAACCCCGACGAAAGTTTCCCGTCGCTGTAGGCCGCTGCGCTGACCAATATGACTGTAATGACGTACAAAATCTACCTACGCAGATTAAACCGTAATTTCTTTAAATTAAGCAAAATAAATTGTATTTATTAAAAATTACAGGCCTTAGAGGCCCAAGACTTGGTTCACCATTTTTCTCCATTTTTTCTTTCGGTCGTCTTTTCTTCCCCATTTTTTGCATTTAAGTTCAGGAGGTCTTTTTGAATCAGGTAAAAATAGGAAAATATAAAATTATATATTCAAGGACCGATGGAAATGTAGGTGAACACCAACAATCAACAAGAAAATCAGTCTCTTATTGAATGGGAGCCAATATATGAGAAACCAATTAGAATAAGTATAAAAACAAAAAACAGGAAAATGACAATTATACAATTCTCCACACCCACTGAAGTATCCGAAAACAAGAAAATGTTCTACAGTAAACTAAACAGACTAATGAGAAGTATCTCTAAAGATGACATAACAATTTTGATGGGAGATATCTACGCCAGAATAGGAATAGAAGACAAGGGATATGAAAATAAAATGGGTCAAGAAGGGATTATCAAACGCAATGAGAACAGTGAGCTGCAGTTAGAGTTATGCGGAATGTACAATCTTAAAATAGAAGGTACAACGTTTACAGACAAAACCTGCCATAAGGTCATATGGATATCTCCAGATTGTAATGCGTAAAGTCAGATTGACCACATATGCATCGGACAAAAAAACACTAAATGTTATGGGATACTCTCAACCAGACAAGAGCAGATATAAGATCAGACCACCATCGACTTATAGCTTAGTTAGATTCAAAAATGGAATAAACAAAGACAAAATATGAAACACCCAAGCAACAGATTTACGATACCAGGAAAGCTAATAATGAACAAATTAGGCAAAAATACACGCAAACATTGAGAGAAAACTGCTTAACCATAGATTATAACAAACCCAGAGAGCATATATGAAAGATATGCAAAAATGCACTCTTAGAAACCGGCAAAACAGTATTGGGCTTGAAAACCCACAACAGAAAATTATGGATTAGCGATCAGGCATGGAGTATGATTGAAGAAAAAAGAAGAGTAAAGCTGCGAAAGAATGCAAAAAAGACAGAAGAAAGGAAATCCAAAAGAAATACAACAAAATTTCGCTAGAAATAAAAAAACATTAGAAGAGATCAAAGACAATGCATAAAAAATGCAGCGAAAGGAGCGCAGAAAGCATCTTCAATGGGAGATACAAGAAGAGTCTATAAGAAAATAAAACTCATTGGAGGTGAAAGACGGCAGACCATTATTAAAGATAAAGATGGACAAATATTAACCACACAAGATAAACAATATCAAAGATGGACTAAACACTTCAAAGAAATACTAAACATTGAAAGAAAGAGAATAGTAAAAGTTCACGAAGAGAAGTAAACACCGAAATTAGACATTAAAACAGAACCGCCAATAAAGGAAGAAAATAGAAGCCATTAACAAACTCAAAAATAAAAAAGCGTCAGGGATAGACGAGATCACAGGAGACTTACTGAAGATAAATGTACTAAACACGGCGAAATAGTAGAGGGAAGTGGATGGTTCTGGAACCTCCCCCCACCACTTGACCTTGAGTTCAAGGCAAGGCCACGTTCAAGCCCAAGGTCACATGCAAGGCGAGGCCACGTGCAAGCCCAAGGTCATGTTCGAAGCGAGGCCACGTTCGGAGCGAGGCCACCGACAGTAACCTTGAAGAATGAGTATAACAGGAGATGTAGTTTGTGTTCAGTAGTGTATCGTGTGCTGTACCAGCAAAAACAATGGAGCAAGTACAAAAGGTTGGTGAAACTGTGAAGCAGCGAGTGACAAACAAAAACGTGAAACTGTCATATCCAGTATTGTTAAACGCAACAACTTATCCGCTGAATAAGTCAAGAAATAAAACTGTGAGTTTGGGCTTGACCTGTTATGGATCGTTTGTGCCGGCAGTGGTAATTAGTGGGATTAACAAAGATTTTATACTGTTAGACGAAGGAGAGTGGCAGCTCTTTGTTGCAAATAAAGATGTGATAAATAGGCACTTTAACTATGAAGATGGAGAGCCGAAACCGGTGAATATAAGTCCTGGCAAAAGAATATATTTCCAAAAAATCGGAAACAAAAAAGTGATAGTGCTGCAGGAACGTAAGCGATCCCAAGTTTATCTCGGAAACAAGTCTGTAGCAGAATTGTGGGATTTGTTGTCGTTGCTGCAATCTAAAGCTGAACTAGTAAAAAGTCAGATGTTTGAACAATTTTACAGCAGTGTAATCGAAGGTGTTTGGAATTTATCCGGCGACTTTAAAAGGAGTATCGAGGATGCGTTACCGCCAATAAAATCGGAAAATGTATACTGCATGCATGAAATGCTAAAGTTTGCTTCGGACATCATTACATATGATATTGCATTCAAAAAATACGCACAACAGCAATAAGTGTTTATCATGTACTTATAGCGATGTAATAAAAAAAATTAAAAGAGTTAAAACATTTATTATTCAAATAACTTACTGACTAACTTAGAAACTAACCTAACCTAACAACTTAAAACTACTCCTCCACATCTCTCCAATAGTTCGATTCACCACCACTGTCACCATCTTCCATACCTTCGCCACCGCTGTTTTCTTCTTCCCCAGACCAACCCTCGGTGGAGACGTCGAAAATGCTATCTCCAACGGAAGATGGCGACATGGCGTCAGATACGTGATCCATACCGTTAAGCCTTGGATCGTTTGGACTCCATATCAGACTGACGTCATTAGGTATGGACAGCCCATCCGATCCCAGACTCGACGGTGTGGACGACCTGTCCGACGGCATGTTTTCATCAGGCTGGTCTATGTTGACCGAGTCCACATACTCATTCAACACCCTAGACGTGATGTCATCCAGTTCTGGGATGTTGAATGTTCCAATGTCTTCACCATCCGACAACCATATGTGCTCCTCCGCGTAATGGAAGAAGACGCAATTGTCGGTTGGGTTGACTCGATTGCGGAGTCGGTCAATCAAGGGGTGGGGTAGCTCTGGAATCCAGCGGTAGGTAGTAAGAGGGTCCCACACCAACTCATGGGTGAGATTTACTACCTCCTCGTTAGGGGCGAAGTAGATGTGGTTTGTATGGAAGAACCACACGAATCGCATACTATGTAAAAAAATCAGATTAGAGAGGTTATATTTACAACTGGTAACATACCTGTAATGCAACGATGATGTGGGATGTGGGACTGTGGTGGGATGGTGTGGGCAGCCTCACTATAGCTGTAGAAAGACATGTAATTTCTCAAAGGAACTAATCAAGTTTTACTTACATAAACCACCCACAGCAAATTCTCGTCTGGTTTAATCTGAAACATTTTTCAGATTAATAAACGTCGGAGATATGAGCGTTTAAATTTTAAAATGTAGTATATGACAGTAGCAACACAATGCAAAAAACCATATCTAAATATCTTAATAAATATAGAAGATACAAGCATTTTAAGACACCATTAGAAAAATGTTAGAAATGTTTAAAATGTAGTACATGACGGTAGCAACATAATGCAAAAAATCCCGACGAAATATCTTAATAAACACCGGAGATATGAACGTTTTTAAGATTTGAAAAAAAAAATTTTTTTAAATGTAGTATATGACAGTAGCAATACAATGCAAAAAACTGCATTTAAATATCTTAATAAATATAGAAGATACAAGCATTTTAAGACACCATTAGAAAAATGTTAGAAATGTTTAAAATGTAGTACATGACGGTAGGAACCCAATGCATAAAACGGCGAAGATATATCTCAATAGACAACGGAGATATGAGCATTTTAAGATTACATTAGAAAAGTATTAGAAAAAAAAGAACTTTCGTGTGCGACATTTTGCCGTTGTTTTTGAGAAATTTTTCTTTTACTGAGTCCAAACGCATTTTCAAAGTACAGATATGGACATATAAGATTAAAACATATATATTTACAAAGACATTTTCAAAGTACAGATATGGACATATAAGATAAAAACATATATTTACAACAATATCTTACCAGTGCAGTAGATTCGATTGAAGCAGACTGTGATTTTGCATTCAAAAGCGTGTTGGTTATATACCCAATCCCCCGGAGCACCTCAGGTTTTTAGAGAAAGGGATTGGAAATTTACTCTCAGAACCTAATTCTACGCATAGTTAAGTTGTAATTAGAAATAGAAATCTATTTCTAATGCCGTTACATTGTATGCTAAAAAAGAAACATTTTAATACCACACAACGTAGTTTTTAGATGAAATTAGATAGTTATAGTTATTTGGTTGTTCTAATAATGCATCAGCTATTTTTTTTATTATAGCGATAACTTCATAAGCTTTCAATTAGATTAATTAGACAGTCATTTAATAAGCAAGTAGATCTACTACATGTATTACCAATAAAAATGGATTTCTTGTATTCGGAATAACACGTTTTGAACCCCTAGGTTTTCTAGGAATAGATGAATAGCAATGCGTTGTATGACGTAAAAAGTAATAGGCATTTAGTTGTTCAAGTACGTAAATTTAGCTAGATCTGCTGTAGCCATTTGCCGCAGTATAGAAGACGAAAATATGTGGAGCAGCACCTGTTTGATAATTCCTAATGCATGCATAATTCTATAAAATAAGTTTCTTCATATCAAAATTAGTGTAGTTTTTCTTCAACATCTTTAAATTTAAAATTATTGCATTGACGTTAGTAATAGATAAGAGACAGTAGACATCTACGTTTTTTTAGGTTTTTAGCGTACGTGCAGGAATTCACGCTCGTTTTTGAATAAAAGGTCATTTTGGCATGGTAAACAACTGCCATTTTTCAACAGACGAGTTAATGTGTACCGAGGCCAAGTTTTTAAAAGTCAATGAAAGCTGCTATCGATGGTAATATAAATATCGATTGTTCCAATAAGAGCTGCATTAAAAATGAACAATTTAAAATTGCTTTGTTAATAAGACCGCAATGTTGCTCTTTTAAACGTTTTACCTAGTAATTATTATTGTGAAACCAGTGCATCGCTTCTGAATTTTTTGAACGTGGTTAAACGGTAGATGTTATTTTATTAAAATGCCTGGCACCCGCAATGTTGCTCTTTTAAAAGCTTTTACCTAGTAATTATTATTGTGAAACCAGTGCATCGCTTCTGAATTTTTTGAACGTGGTTAAACGGTAGATGTTATTTTATTAAAATGCCTGGCACCCGCAATGTTGCTCTTTTAAAAGCTTTTACCTAGTAATTATTATTGTGAAACCAGTGCATCGCTTCTGAATTTTTTGAACGTGGTTAAAAGGCAGATGTTATTTTATTAAAATGTCGGCACCCAGCATAATTTGTATTACATATTAATAGGTAGATATTAAGCCAGTGGAATGTTTTCATATGTTTAGATTGACCTGTTATTCAAATGCTATATTGGAAATGCATTTGTAAACAAAATTGTTAATCATTACAGTCGAACAGACGTTGTATTAAAATAATTACTCAGGGCTTCACCTCCTCGTAAAGTAAAATTTCGTTATGTTTTTTATTCGCTAGATTATAAGCCCATATTAGAACAAATGTATGTGTGAAATATTTTTAAACATTTCAACATGTTAGAACAACAAATAGCTGGTGCGGTAGTTTACTTTATATTATCGCTTTATTTGTGTAAACTGTGTTTTAAACTGTCTGGAAAAATGTGTTTCAATGTTAACTTGAATTGCAAAAATTGAGGCATGCAACGAACCTAAAGATATTGCAAGGCTAACTTCCTTTGTGTGAGCCGGGGTAAGAAAAAAAAATGTAGATTGCAACGAAGCTAGATATTAGCAGTAAAAGTTTCTTATATACAGTATGCATTTTAAACTGTCAATTTTAAATAGATTTGATTTGCATGATTTTTGATAAATAAAATTTTGTTTTTTCATGTTTGAAACCTCGCGTTTAATTAATGTGAATACAGATGCATCTATCACACGACCAACGCTGCAGTATTTTTAATAAGTGCTAGTAATTAATAGGATATAAATATTTGCAACGGTAGCATAAAATTTGATTATTATTAAACGGTGAATACAAATTCACCTATCACACGACCAACGCTGCAGTATTTTTAATAAGTGCTAGTAATTAATAGGATATAAATATTTGCAACAGTGGCATAAAATTTGATTATTATTAAACGGTTTAAAAATATTAGATGTATAAGTCTATATTTGTAAAATATTTTTAAACATTTCAACATGTTAGAACGACAAATAGTTGGTGTAGTAGTTTCATACTTTATATTATCTACGCAAACTGTCTGGAAAAATGTGTTTCAATGTTAACTTGAATTGCCGTCTGTAAAAATGTAGGCAACGAACTTAAAGATATTTCAAGGCTAACTTCCTTTGTGTGAGCCGAGGTAAGAAAAATGTAGATTGCAACGAACTCAATTTCAACTGGTTTGCGTGCGAAAGTCATCCTTCGCATGCAGTATAAATACATCTGGCTGAGGTGGGAGCAGCCATTCTCTTGTATTTGCCATGGCTAGCAACAGCGCTGTTTGTTCCTTTTGCCAGGGTGCGGTTTTACCGAAAAAATTTTCAAAATTTAATAGGCTCAGTTTGAAAAAAACGGGTGCAGTTAAACTTTGCGCCTGCACGGAACCAAGCGGTTCCGTACAGATATCGCCGCAAGCCACCATAAAAGTTTTAAGTGACGTACTCGTTGCACCTGCTTTCGAAACCATATCTCAAAGTAGCAGTCAAGGTTCTAGCAAAATTTTAAAATCAGCTTTAAAGAAAGATCAGAAAAAGAAAAGTCCTGCAAAATTTAATTTGTCGAAATATGTCAAGTGTATGAATGAGGAGACTGATGTTCCTGTGGCAAAAATCCAAAATATGTTACATGAGTCTTCTCATTTATCGCAAACGGAAATGTTTATGGAAACGTTCGATTTTGACGACATTCCATTGGAAAAGGTGGCTTCCGGCGACGGTGCGGCGCAAGAGTTTAGAGCCCTTGTAGATGGTTTGAAGATCGACTCCGGCTCAAGTCGACCGACCAGTCGAATTTCGAAGCAGCCAACAATCCAACCTTCGGAAAATGTGACCGCAGCACCGTCTGTAATTGTGCAGTCTCCGGTTTCGGGCAATGCAGTCGTCATGTCGTCAGCTACTGGGAGTAACGTAGTCGACACTGTGGTGTCGATTACGTCTACCCCGCAGGAGGAAGACATTGATGACATGTCGCCATCCCAGTGTGCCGAACGTGAATACGTGTCTAATCGTAATGCAATAGATGCTAAAGCAGCCGATCTTCGCAGCGGTGACCATTACATAAGGTATATTAGATATTAGATATTAGATATTAGATATTAGATATTATTTCTCTACCCATATATGTTATTTAACATTGAAGGTGTTCAGAACGTGCTTTTCCCAGTTTAATAGCTTATATTGTTATTAGCTCCCTAGAAATTCGAGCCGCCAGCCTAGAAGCGACGATGCACGATGAGTACCTAAAAAGCATAGCTGCTTTACCTAAGATCCGCCACGGCCACAGCGCAACTAACATGGACATCTTTAAGAATGCTGCGTTAGCAAGGCTAGAGCTAATCCAAGATCTGTTAGCTGTGGAGGGTGCGATTCGTGCAAGACGTCAGGAGCTCGATAAAAAGGCTAAGTAACGAGTAGATAATCGTTTAACATATCATACACCCCTAACACAAATAACCTCCCCCCTATCCTCTCCAGGGTGTCCAAAGCGAATCCTCCCCGTGGTGACACCTGGGTATTCCGTTCGAGGTTTAATTTGTTAATCAGTGTTAATAAAGGTGTTCTTTTCGTTTGTGGATAGTAAGCCTCGAGCTGGGTAGCTAATCGCGCAATTAGTATATTAACCGATTGCGCGAGACTAATTTACCATTATGTTCAGGTGCACTGCTTGTGGAGAGTCCTTCACCAGAGCTGACAATTTGTTTCGCCATCGAAGAGATAGCTGTCGCCACGAGGTTGGCCACCCATCGACGAGTGGTAAGTGGAAACGTGTTGATTGCTGCTGATTATATCAATTGTGTGTTTCCTAAAGGTGACGCTATGGAGGCTTCGGTAGCAGCTGGTGAGGGACCATCGGCGAGTAAACGCCCAAGACTTAATGACTCCAGCGGTGGTGAGTGTGTCTCTATTGTAGTGTTTCATGTTTTCTAACGTTTGGTTTAACAGAACAGCTCCCCAGGACGCAATACTGCGACGTGTGTGATGAAAATGTTCCTCGGACTTGTTTCGTTGGACACCTGAGGAGCAATCGTCACACGAGGCGGTGTGATGTCGTCCATCTGGGGAAAGGAGTGGTGGCCCTTCCAAGCGCCTTCAAGTCCCGCGTTGCCAGCTACAGGGTGTCCACGGAAAATTATCATATAAGCGTTGTAGAATATATGACCGAATTGAAAGACAAAATTGTAGATCTTATAGAAGGTCAATTGACCAAATTAAACAGTATAAAATTCAATTTCGAACTTTTCGGGTATTTTATTTTGGAGACTCAAGATGTACAAGACGTCAAAAGTTTTAATACGACCAACGAGGTGGTCACTCGCGGTACAGACTTGAACGAATTATATGATAATTTAACGGGGATATTGGACCAGAAGGTGTCCGAATTTGAGGAACGCGATTCAGGTGTGTATTACAACTGTAATTCTTGTTAATGTTACTAACCGCAAAATTCTTACAGGGTGGATCTTGAAGCAGTTGCTGTACCTAGAATTAAATATAAATAAATTCAATCCGTTTCGGGCGTCTTCGTATATCCCGCTCCCGAAGCAGATTCAGTCCAAGAAAGCGATCGTGAACGTCCAAAACGTCGATGACGAGCGTTGTTTCGGGTGGGCGGTAACCTCGGCCATCTGCGAACCGGATGGACTGTCTAATCGAACGAGTTCGTATCCAGATTGCAGCGAGTTTTTAAATTTTAAGGACATTGAATTCCCTGTTAGATTGCGCGATATTTCTAAATTTGAAAAAAATAACCCTCAACTTTCTATAAATGTATACGCGTTGGAAAAGACTTTTCAAAACGATATTACCATATATGAAGTTGTGGGACCTCTGTACTATTCGCCACATATAAAAAACGGACATATAAATTTGCTGCTTCTAACAGATGGCGAAGGTAATAACCACTACTGTTGGATCACCAATTTGTCTAGGTTAGTTTCGCGGCAAATAACGGCTAGGGAAAATGCAAAACATTTTTGTAATGGTTGTCTAAATTACTTTCGCACCGATGCCCATCTGGAGAACCATAAGCTTTTTGACTGTAATCATGTGTGCACAAAGTTGCCTACGACAGAGCCGATCACGGATAAGTGTGGGGAGGTGAGGCCCCAGAACATTCTTAAATTTGATAATTATCATAAGCAATTGAAAGTGCCTTATGTTTGCTACGCAGATTTCGAGACCGTTTTATCACCTGTCGATGGTGGGGATCAGGAGCCGGATCGCGAAAGACCATATACGATCAAAACGTGCGAGCACAAACCGTATTCTTTCGCGTATTATTTGAAATGTTCTTTTGATGATACTCTATCCAAATTCGAAATTTATAGGGGCGAGGATGCTGTGGACGTGTTTGTTGAGCGTCTAGACAGAGACGTTCGCGCCTTATATTCCAACAGTTTAAAGCATGTTGTACCCCTCAAGCCTCTGGTTCCGCAAGAAATTCAAAATTTTAATGATGCTGCTTCATGTCATATTTGCAATCGTCCTTTTGGAGAGGGGGACGTAAAGGTTCGCGATCACGACCATTTGACCGGAGAATAGCGGGGAGCTGCCCATTCCAATTGCAACCTGAATTATAAACTTCCAAATTTTATTCCCGTATTTTTTCACAATTTAAATTACGATTCCCACCTTTTTGTCAAACAGTTAGCACAAAATAACGAGGAGCTTGATGTCATTCCGGAAAATAAGGAAAAATATATTTCATTTGGTAAACGTCTTTGGGTAGATGAAGTCGTTGTTGACGGAAAACGAAAAAACGTTTATATGCAAATTCGATTTTTAGATAGTTACAGATTTTTAAGTGCTTCTTTAGCATCGCTGGCCGCCACATTATCAGATGATCAGTGTGTTGAAATTCATAAGAAATTCGGACATGGCATCAAATTCGAACTGATGAGACAGAAAGGTGTGTTTCCCTATTCGTATCTGGATTCATTTACAAAATTAAACGAGCCGGCGTTGCCCACAATCGCTCAGTTTTATGATCATTTAACCGAGACGCATATTACTGAGGTCGATTACGAACGCGCCGTTAAGGTCTGGAAAACTTTCGAATGTCAAACGTTGGGCGACTATTCCGATGTTTACCTCAAATGTGACGTGTTTATATTGGCAGACGTTTTCGAAAACTTTCGAAATTTTTATTTAAATCAATATAATTTAGATCCGGCGCAGTACTTCACCGCCCCCGGTTTAAGTTGGGACGCCATGTTAAAATATACGGGGGTTGAGTTGGAGCTGTTGACGGATATGGATATGTTTCACTTTTTTAGAAAGGGTATTCGTGGAGGAGTCAGTACTTGCGTCGGGCGAAAGGCTATTGCCAACAATAAATTTGCGGGTAACTATGACGCTTTCAAACCCACTTCTTTTATTGTGTATTTGGATGCCACGAATTTGTATGCCCATAGTATGAGACAGTTTCTACCGCAAGGTGGTTTTGTTTGGTTGACTGACGACGAAATTGATAGTTTTGACGTATTTAAAATTGTGGACGACTCAGATACTGGGTACGTGTTGGAAGTTGACTTGCGGTACCCCGAAAATTTACATGACGATCACAATGACTTTCCCTTTTGCCCCGAGCTATTGGTGCCTCCACAGGGAAAATTTAAAAATGCAAAATTAATTCCAAATTTGTATGACAAACACAATTATATTATTCACTACAGAAATTTGAGGCAATGCTTAGAGGCTGGTTTGATTTTGGTTAAAACACATAAAATACTTAAGTTTAGACAATCTCCTTGGCTCAGATCCTACATCGATTTAAACACAAAATTACGTAACAAGTCTGACAATGAATTTCATCGAAATTCATTCAAACTAGCTAACAATAGCGTCTTTGGTAAAACCATGGAAAACGTGGACAAAAGGGTTCTTGTAAAGTTAATTAGTCATTGGGAGAAAATTGGTAATAGAATGGGGGCAGAAGCTTTGATATCGAAACCTAACTTTAAAGATAGAATTCGGTTTGGGGAAAATTTAATAGCAGTGGAAATGAACAGAACATCGGTTTTATATAACAAACCCATTTATGTTGGTTTCTCAGTTTTAGATCTTTCGAAAACGGTAATGTACGATTTTTATTACAAATTTTTGAAGCATAAATACGGCCGTAATGTGTCTCTACTGTATTCGGACACGGACTCATTCATCCTGGAAATTTTTACTGAAAATTTTTACGCCGACATGCAAGAGCACCTTGATCTCTTTGATACATCAAATTACAAGAATGGCCTGCATGGAATTTCGATAACCAAGTCCGTTGTTGGCAAATTTAAGGATGAGTACGCGGGGGTGGCTGTGTGTAGCTATTACGGGGTCGGTGCAAAAACATACTGTGTAAACGCTGTTGGTAAAGAAGACAAAAAGGCGAAGGGAGTTAGAAAGAGTGCTGTTCGGAATCACCTCACCACCGAAATTTATAAATCTGTAGTCGAAAACAAGAGGGAAGTTGTATTTTGTCAGATGTATGTGTTTCGTTCCCGTTTACACACTATGTACACCGAATTAATGAATAAGGTTGCGCTTTCTTCGCGAGATGATAAACGCTTCCTTATTCCTAATACTACCAAAACCTTAGCGTGGGGTCACCGTGACATAGATGATTACAGTCGTCTAGACAACTTGCTGCGCATTGCCGAAACGATGGTGTAGCAATATGTTCGCGGAACAGTATTCGTTATTACTTAACAGCAGAGGTCCTACATGGCTTTCTTGTACTTTGTAGGTTTAGTTATTGTATATAGCAATTATAGTATAGGTTAAGAACACTAGCTTGTATGATAGAGGTAGTAAGTTAAATTTTACAAAAAATCTGATTGTTTGGGTCCGCATTACCAAGTATATTTGTTATTTAACACTGTAGTCACTCATGTTCAGCATTTACAATAATAAATTACTGTAAAACATAAAAAGTTTTTATTTAAAGAAAATAAATGGTAGTAAAACAAAAAAGTGTTTTATTGAAAGAGTTCTATAGAATCATAATAAGTTATACAACATTGTTTTTGGATATCCAGGAATTGTGACGATTATCGAATCCCAACCACTTTACGTAAAGCTGATTACCCTTAATCTTCAACACCTTTTCTACCAGGTATAGGTCAGAGTGTTTGGTTTTCTGTAATTCGTGCTCGTAAAATCCACCTTTGATTTCTTGCCCTTCCTGATCGGTGAGTCTGTAGGTGGTAGGATTTGTAAGTCGCACTGTGGCTATTTTGAATATTTCGTTGCTCCAGCTGGGTGTGTAGCCTTTGCTAAATATCGAGCGATATTTACTAATGCGTACAGAATCTCCTTTATGAAACTTTTGAGGTGTCGGATCTACAGTTTTTGTGTGGCTGTACACGGTGTGTAACAGACGTTTGGCATTTTTAAGATTAACTTCAGCCGGCCTCATACCTGTTGTGCTATGCCTGGTTGTGTTATATTTGCTTAAAAGTTGGGGCAGAATGTCCAACCATTTGTAGGACCCTTGCAAACTAAACTGCTTCCACATCATGTTCTTAAGGGTGCGGTTACATCTTTCTATGATGCTGCTTTTCATAGTTGAATACGTGCTGTAATGATTTATCTTGTAACGTCGCATCAATGCTTGAAAATCGCTGTTATAAAATTCTTTTCCCAAATCGGTTTGTACGTTTTTTGGAGATACCTTCATATTAGCAAGAACTTTTCGCATAGCTGCTGCTACATCTTTTCCCGTTTTCCGTTTTACCGGGAGAGCCCACAAGTATTTAGAAAACGCATTAATAACAGCTAAAATGTATCGATAACCTTTATTGCTTCGTGCATATGGTTGCATCTCCACCAAATCCGCTTGTAGTAAATCATGCAATCCTTTGAGAATCACCCGTCGTCTCTTGAAATTTCTTCGCGCTGGTTTGTGAAGTTCTGCAACTAGATCCTCCTTAGGACTCATTGCCGAATGTTGCTGTATCGACTGCTATGGGACATTTAAGCAGCAGTTGCACGTATAACTTAGTGTTTATGGATTCGAATTTCAGTTTATCTCCTCGCCGCAATGTCTTACCGACAAGCGTGTCGTGTTTGATGCCGTTGATGTGTGATACTACCAAAGGTCCGTTGACTTGAACACTTATGATCTCACCGATCGTTAAAGGAAAAATGTACTCATTATTACCGAAAATTTTGGAATATCCGCTTTCATCATAACCACGCCCCACTAGCAGCAGTGGTACCTCTATATGGAGTCGGTTTACATTTTGAACTTTCATAAAGATATGTTTGCGATGAGAACCGTAGCGCGCGCTATGGTAGTGGCGTCCAAATTTGTCTATGGGCATTACTCTATCGTCTAACACCTTCTGATCGTAATTCAATAGGTCCTCTGCTTTTGTACTCGTCTTAGTGAATTATTTTTGCTTCTCGTAGAGCTTGGGTGATGCTTACGATTTCGTTTGAATGGCCGGTGTGCCCCGCTACCTGAGAGGCTAGTAATATGCGCAGACGATCCACTAATGAATTTGGATCTTTCCAAGGAACAAATTCCACTTTTTTATTGGTTACTGTTAATAACCCCCTTCCGGTACGCTGCACTCTCGATGCGGCTCTGGTAGGTTGTCTAATGACGGAGGAGGTAGCCAGGGGGCGTACTATTTTCATATATTTTGAGCCGGCGTTACCGCTTATCCCTTGGGTTGGATCGTAGTTCTTACGATTTGCGGCGGACCGGTTCACTATGTCATAGTAATTTTCATGGTCTTTGGTTGTATAAGTTATCGGTTTCTTTAAGAACATTAATTCGTAAAAGCCGGGGGTGCCTTTGTATACTATTCTATTTCCGTGATCTGTAATAACCATGTCCTGACCCTCAAAAGTAAGCTGTTTATTTCCAATTGCAAATTTATCAGTGTCTATGTCCCATCGAACTCCATAGTGGAGATCGTACTTGCTCTCTGTATCTCGTATCATTCCCTCGATATATTTTCTAGCTAACCCTGAGAACTGTTCCAGGTATTCCCCTAGAACTTCCGGTTCCATCATTTGTCGCACGGTTTCCCTAGCCTCTGCTACCGAAGTTTCAATTGCCGCTTCTTCTTGAGCCTCCACCTGTTGCTCCTCATCCGGTAAACTCTCATACAATACTTCTCTGTCAAGAAATCTAGGTGTGGATGTTACCAACGCTGAAGTCGATGGTCCGGGAATGGCAATGTCGGGGGTTGACGCTCGTACGGGGGTTTTACCATTTCTCGGACGGGGTAGGATAGATGGTGTGGACACTCGTCGTTTGATGGTTCTCAGCATAGGTCCTACTTCTTGCTGTATTGTTTGACCGCCTTCTTGCTTGATGGATGTTAGCAATTCCGTGAGTGGTTGGGAAATTGATTTAAATTGCTCCGCAAGAGCCGTCCGCGATTCGGCGATATCTGCTTTTAAAGTTTCATATTTCCGCCTGACAGCCTTTCTAGCTTTAATAAGATCGCTTACTAACCGTTTGTCCATGTTGCTATTACTGTCGTTGTCTAATAATTTGTACAGCAGTGGTCCATGCCTATATAGTGAAATAACTGTCAAACCCTTTTCTATAACGACCGGCGTTGATTTCGCTTTCTTTGTCGATAACTAAAAATCCATGATCTTTGATCCAACAGTGGGAACATAAGTTTTTAAACTTTTCGAATGACATGTCTGTGTTTACATGATCATCGTAAATGTGTTTAAGATTGGTGTGGTCTTTCCGGAATACGATTATGATATTCGCATTATCTCGTACCAGTTGTTTCGGGATTGATGAGTAAGTCTGACAGAGGTAAAAACAATCTATATTTCGATGACGTCCGAAACTAAAATAATCTCTAATTATGCTTTGAGTGTCGCATGCCACATTATCAAACACAATAACAGAATTTTCTTTCGCCTCGTGTGGTTTGATAACCTCACACCCCTCGCTGAATTCGTAGAATCCGATTTCTTTTAGTGACTTCAGAAGTATCTTCAGAAATTTGTATTTAGGTTGGTCAAGGGTTTTGGAATACAAATACAAGTTGTGAAACCGCACCCCATTGCGGTGCACCAAAAGACTGATCATCGCATTGGTTTTCCCAGAGCCGGAAGGACCAATGATCAACCCCCTTTTACATCCTATACCCAGTAAAGTGCCGTGTCGTCTGAACCTCTGTGACATGGAATTTACTGTATGATTTACTACCGGCAGCGAACATTTTTGTTTCACAAGTTTGACGTTCTTCATCGTTTTCGGACGGGGGCGAACTAGCTTCTAACCGCGCTGTGCTAAGTATATATCTACCCCTTTGAGCTTCACATCGTCAGTCGCTCTTCGACGAGCGTTTCTTTAAGATGAGTTATACTAGACGTAAAACTCGTAGTCGTCGTCGAATCGTAAGACGGAAAGGTCGCGGTTTGTTGAACACCCTTATTGACAAGTTGCCTTTCGAATTACATATACCAGGTTACAAGTTTTGCGGACCTGGCACTCGTTTAAACAAACGACTTTCTCGAGGTTATCGAGGAAGAAACCCTCTGGACGAGGCTTGCAAGCAACACGACATCGCATACTCACAATCCAGCAATCTTTCGACACGTCACGCGGCGGATAAAGTTCTTGCACAGAAAGCTTGGGAACGCGTTAAAGCAAAAGACTCTACTCTTGGAGAAAGAGCGGCAGCTCTTGCTGTTACAGGGATTATGAAAGGGAAAACCAAACTCGGCATGGGAGTCTCTCGGAAACGAAAGCGTACAGAACCCATTGCTGCTATGGAAACACCCCGGAAACGAAGACGTACACTACCTATTGCCGCGCAAAAATTTGGTACGGGGGTATCTAGAAAACGGAAGCGTACACAACCCACTGTTGGTGTGAGAGTCTCCCGGAAACGAAAGCGTGCACTACCTATTGCCGGTATTGCGCAAAAATTTGGTACGGGGGTATCTAGAAAACGGAAGCGTACAAGGTGTAGTAGGCGTAAACGTATTGGAGGGGCGGTCGTTTTTAAATCGCGAAGGAAACGCCGAATTCGTTCTAGAGTAGTACCTGTTCCCAAGAGAGGAGGTATATTGCCGCTTGTACCCATACTTGCTGCATTAGGAGCATTGGGGTCTCTCGGAGGCGGTGCTGCAGCAGTCGCTAAAGCGGTTGGCGACTCAAAGGCTTCTAAAAAGGATCTCCAGGAAAAAGAGCGACATAACAAAGCTATGGAATCCATTGCTCGAGGAAAAGGGCTATATCTACGACCGTATCAGTCAAAAAACTACCGTTGAAGCTACCACGCCGAGCGTTGACGAACGTCGATATTGCACAGTACGTTAAACGCTTAGAAATTCCCCATTTTAGGGGGATGTTTATGCGAGATGCCCTACCTGACAAAATTCGTCAACGAGAATGTGGTGTTACTAACTTAGACGATGATGTTGGACCTGGCACACATTGGACAGCCTACGTTAAAGCTGATCGATTTGTTCTGTATTTCGATAGCATAGGTCGCTTACAACCTCCTCCCGAATTAGTAAACTACTTTCGCAGCGATGGTAGCAACAACACAATTATGTACAACTCTAATAGATATCAAAAACTCGCATCATACACATGTGGACATTTGTGTCTCAAATTCTTATATAACTTTGCAAAACCGCTTTTGTCGTCAGTTTAAGTGCCGCGCTTCATCATGTCCAGTATATTCACTCTTACGGGAAATTCATCTGTTCTTACTGCAAATTTTGACCCTCCCATTTTTTTAGACGATGGTAGCGAATACGTCTTGGGATTGTTAAGTTTCGAAACCTACTATACTATTCCAAACGTTAGACCTCCCAACAATGAATTTCATCTTGTTGGAGAACCTCCTATTATTATACCGGAGGGAGCATATGAAATTACCGACATTGCTGAATTTTTACATAACCAACTCGATTCTGATGTGGGTGTTAAACAGGTACCGCTACGTGGAAACAACAGCACCTTAAAAACCGAAATAAAGTCCACCGTTCCAATCGACTTTCAAAGCGACAATACTATCCGGGACATGTTAGGCTTTGAGAAAAAAGTTTATGCTGCAGATAGGTGGCACACAGCTGAACATGTTACGAAAATTTTGAACATCAACTCGATTCTTATTCATTGCAACATCTCCGTTGGTTCATATAAAAATGGTAAGCCCGGCCATATCATTCACCAATTCTTCCCCGTAGTACCACCCGGGTACAAAATAGTGGAAACCCCTAATCCCGTCATCTATCTACCGATCAGCACGAAACAGATCACTAACTTAACTATTAAAATACTAGACCAATCGGATAATCCTGTCAGTTTTAGTAAGGAGACCGTTACGGTAACATTACATTTAAAGAAACTGTAATGGGTTTTCGATTCACCACTCCGTACCACCCCTGTATTACTTCCTATAAGAATCGTCGCCCACACCCTAGTAAGATCAGTACGGCTTCGTCCACCACGCAGCTAACTAAAGCAAACAGAGACTTCTTGCGGTCCTTAGGCTTTACAATAGTGTAATGAGTATTTTAAATATTGGAGAGCGCGTCCTCGTCGACACTTCTATCATTAGCAATCAATTGCACACACATCAACCGTATACAAACCGTTTTGACTATAACGATGAAATTCGAATTCCAATTCCCGAAGATATGTCAACTCTTCCCGGCCTGAGCTATCTGTACCTAGAGGGAAAGTTGCGGAAGGAAAACGGTGAAGTTACAACGGCTAAATTCCTTAACAATGGTTTGGCTCACTTATTTAGCGAAATCCGATACGAAATCAATGGCGTCGTTGTCGACTCTGTCACCAAACCTGGTATTACGTCTACTCTTAAGGGATATGTGTCCTACAGTTCCGCTGACGTTAAAAAGCTTCAAAATGCAGGTTGGTTTGCCGGCGGCGATCCTCCCATTACCGATCAGGAAGGTAACTTTAGTGCCTGCATACCGTTGAGAATGCTGTTAGGATTCGCCGAAGATTATGGTAAAGTAATACTTAACATCCGACAAGAACTCGTATTAATTCGCAGCAATACCGATGCCGACGCCGTATTCAGTGCTACCGTAGGGGAGACGGCTAAAGTTACGATTGACAAACTATATTGGAAGGTTCCTCATATCACTCCAGGTCTTGTTCAAGAATTAGCCCCTGACCAAATACATCGATAAAAATATTGACACTCAAGTCGCATTTCGCAGCTGGCAGCTTCATATCATACCCGGTGTTCATGCTGTGACTCAACATTCTCACGCTATCGCTACAAGCACAAAATTACAAACCCCCAGATATGTCATCGTAGGGTTTCAATCAGGTCGTTCGGGGCTAATCGCTAAAGACAATGCTAATTTCGATAAAATTGGTCTTACTAATTTCCGAGTTTATCTGAACACCGAACGATTCCCATACGACAATTTACATAACAATTATGCACTCAATCATTACGCAACATTATACGACATGTATTCCAAGTTTCAATCATCTTATTATATCAAAATCGATGAGCCCTTCTTCTCCCGCCATGACTTTGCAGACAAGGCGCCCATTGTTGTAATCGATTGTTCCCATCAAAAAGACTACCTTCATGCAAACGCTGTCGTTTTTCGTGTTGAATTTGAAACTTCCGCTAACGTACCAGCCAACACAACTGCGTATTGTCTCGTTCTTCACGATCGGGTTTTTACTTACAACGCATTGTCAAAAGCAGTTAAACAACTGTAATTTCGCAAAACACTTCAGTTGCACCTCGACTTTTAGCGTAACTAGACCATGCTCCCTATACCTAATACGATGAAGATCTTTATCGATATTCAAGGTTTTAAGACGTCCGATAAGCACTTTACCCCAAAAGAATTGGCCTCCTACGACGGTACCTCAGTATCTCACCACATTTTTAAACCCCCTTTCGCCCTCCATTCCTTAACACCTCATTTACAACAACAAGCCCGCTGGGTAATGACTAATCACCATTGCATCGACTGGAATGAGGGATTTACTCCAGCATACATGTTTCCTGCAATCTTGCGACGTCTTCTGCAAGGTGCCACCGAAGTATATGTGAAAGGTCGAGAAAAGGCAACGTTTCTACGCCGCTTTACTACCATCCCAATCATCGAAGTGGAAGAAAGACCGGCCCTCACCCCATCACAACCCGCTTGTTTATATCATTCCAAACCGATTTGTTATTGCGCTTTATCTAACGTGTATCATATTTATAATCACTACATAATGGAATAAAACAACCTTTTTAATTTTTATTGTTTTTTATTTGTTTACAATATATATAGTTTAACTACATGGATTAAACATCTACGTACTAGTAGAAAAGCGTTCTACATAAATTGTCTGCCTATGTTCGGCGCACAAGACGTCTCGCAGTACTTCATCCATAGTAAGTATCCTCCGATGGAACCGCAACCTATCCACACCTGCATATTCCCACCGTCCTTTTCGAGCTTCTCGATACGCATACGTCCACGTATGCAAATTATAAATCTTATTCTTCGAGTCGTCAAACTGCACGCTCTTCTTCATTTTCCTTCCTCTCTATAAAGGCTTTTACTTCACACATATGCCATTTTAGGCCAAGACTATCCATTAAATCTACAAGGAGGCCTTCATTTATGGCTCCGTCTAAAAATAGTTGACCGACAGCTGCACCATTTTTGTACTGTTTTTCTTTTTTATACAACTCTTCGTCACTGAATCCGGAACGTCCTAACCCATATATGACTTCGTGCGACGCTTCAAAAGCTAAATCCTTTAACGAACTCACTAATCGTTCAACCGCACTAGGTACGTCTCTTGCAACCGGTCGAGCAGCCTCTCTATAATTCATCCACATGACTACACTGCCAACTGACGACTCAGAGCTTCCACTTCGATGTCGCACTTTACCATAGGACTCGCGAACGTTAGCACTTCCACCATACACGCAGTCTTTTCAGAGTTCTCCTCCAGCTGATCCACTACAGACCATACATTTACTAAACAGTCTCCACAAAGGTTTGCTACACCCTTCACTATCTCTTTATAGAAACTCTCAAAGTGTAACGCTTTTAATTGTGCGAATCGCACTTCCACGAGTTTCTGCAATCGCCACAATTCTTCTACAGTTTCGCTCGCTAAACGCACCTCTGACAAGCCCACTTCCTCCAATTTGATTATTTTCCTTGTTTGGATCGCTTCAAATACAATCCTCTTCTTTCCTATTTCCAGAGCTGGCCACTCACCGTCGAGAGAATACAAGTAGTTGGAAATCACTCCTTGATTTGCAATCAGGGCTGTCCACTCCCATTCATTTAACTGCACCCAGTCATTTTTGGCACCCCGTATTATAATACTTGGGTTAAATTGCGAACTCCAATCAAACCCTACACTCACGTACTTAGAACTTGATTTATTTAATTTGTACGTCCTACTATTCAGAAGTTCTGGACAGAACAGTGGTTGCGGCTTTCTTGCTTTATTACTTTGAACTACCTCGATAGCTTTCAACAAGGCTTCCATTTCTGCACGACTATCGGATGCTACTACCCTTGCAGACTCTTCTACGCGCTTTTATTTTCACATTTCCAAGGTTATATGTGGTAGGAGGTGAGCGTAAACGCAACCTTGAAGTCATGTTTACTGCACTACTTTTTTGGACTCAACAATTATGGGAACCTTGAGTTGAAATTCCACATATAACATATTTGGCTTGACTGCCCAAAATTTTAGCATATCACCCTTTTTTAATGTCATCCCAATCATTTCGCGAAAGTTATATGACCCCAACTTGTTGATATAAATTTCGGTATTTTCGGGATAAAGTAAGACGTTTGTTATTTCAGCTTCACGGAAGGGAATAGTATATTCGATGTCACCATGCGGTAGGATGTACCATCTATCATCATTGACGGCAATGGATACTAGTTGTAAATCTCGTTCATAATATAAAGGCTCGCTTAGCTCTTCAACCACAAACACCTGCGGGTGTGATGTGGAATTCGCATGCATATGTTTGCCAAATTTATCGATAGGCATTGCTCAAGCGTCGAACTGGATATGAATACTGAAAGCGTGGGCTTCTACTTATAAAATATCAATAATCATAGACGTCGCTAGGAGTGCAATAAAAACACAGACCCCTTTATATACATATATTTAATTAAGCCAACAATAAGTAATATACACTACATCCCCATCTGCTAGCCGAGCGAGAAAGCGCTGGATGGGGACCTCTACATGCCGCCGCCACCACAGGAATGGGTCACCCTCGTATGTGGTGGGTAGCGTCTTCAGGAGGGTCGACTGCCATAGGCGCTCGCTTCCAAGACTCATGGAATAGTCTATTGTTACGGCAGCCTGGAGTTGACGAGCTGATGGAGGTCTCGGTTCGGAGGTGATAAAGTATTCAAACTCCTTGTAAAATGTGGGAGCATCTTCAAAGAGCGCATCAACAACAATATCAGGCATGATGACTGGTAGCCGTGGTGGAAAAACGTTACGCTTTATATGTGAATCTCAAGGTAAGACCCTTGACCTTCTACGTTCCCATCCTTGACTACGCTCCTATATTAAGTTGCCTGTTTTCTGTAACGGTCATCATAATCCTCCAGCACCTACCATAATCATCAAGCAGCTATGGCAACTAACTTTAAGAATGCAGAACAATTTTACCGTCATTTTCGCCGGTTTTTGGCTAGTTGCCCTCCAGCATCCTCTCAACGGTCTCTCCAGGCAGTGGTCACAATGGAGTACGCCTTGAACCTACAAGGAGAGACTCTAGCGGAGACGACCACCTTACGGACGTGGCCTGCAGTCTTCGACGGATCGTCAGCTGTGTGGTGGCAGACCAACATCTTCAAGCCAGTGGACCGGTACCTAGGCTTACTGGAGGATGGGGAAGTTACATATATAACTTATACTTGGAAATAAATAAATATATTTAGAAATATTTCTGTGGTTTTATTTTAAAGTTTCGAGATTGTGACCTTGAATTGTAGAATATAAAGCTTTCACAAACGTGTGCGTAGTTAGTTGCCATCATGAGCTCAGAACCTCGACATCCAGAATTTGGGAGCTACTCCAAACGGCTACGAACATTCGGCGATTGGAGTCGAGGTCAAACTCCAGAATCGCTAGCAGGTGCCGGTTTCTTTTGCATCAGCGACACGATTAATTGTGTACAGTGTTTCTACTGCGGAGTTCAAATTTCTGGTTGGGAGCGCAATGACAAACCCCTATCTGAACACCTCCGTTGGTCACCCAACTGCAAAATTGCCAAGGTCTACCAGCAATTACAAACCATCGAAGACTTGACTTATCAACTTTTCGATGCGTTGCATTTTTCCCCAGGAGTAGATGTGGCTGGCAACAATGGAACGGGTGCGGCCGACAAAACAAAAGGTTGCTGTTGTCATAAGTGATGCAAAGTGCGGCGCCAAACCATTCACTAGTTGCCATCGACTTGTTGAACATGCTACCAATACAATTTTTGGTTGCTCTCGCTGCAGTTCATGATGGGATTCTCTACGTCCTTCAACCGCCGCGGTGCAGTTCAGCTTCTTTCGCCTACAATGATGGAGTGCTCAACGTGACGTGGCGTAAAATGGATACCAGTTCCTTGACAACTATTTCAGTTTTTAAAATACAAGTGAACAACTTTACTGAACATAACGTTTTAACGTTCAAGATAAAATACCATTTCCCTTCATATGCGGTAGATACGAATTGGCAAACGATTTTGCTAAAAAATAAACCTGATGTCTTGAAGAAGCTGCTCTCGCCCGCGGATAATTCCTGCTGTATATCTACTATTGTTTTAAGCACTATTTTATTCGCTCTAATGTGTATGTCTGTAACGTATTTCTTAATCTGTTGGTATTATAATCATTTAGTCTAGCCACTACTGTAATTACTCTTTGTATGTGCATCTTAAATATAACTTTTTTTATTAAATTATGTGTATCTTTCACTCTACGAAGGTACTCTGGATGAGTAACCAAATATTCTATCCGACTCGATGGTCTAGAGGTAAAGATACCCTCGGCTGCAGATTGCGGATATACAGGGAGACCTAGGTTCGAATCCTAGTCGAGTCATAATTTAGACATGAAGTATCCTAGGCGTTTACTTCATGCCTAATTTTTTAAATAAATATGTTAAGCGGAGTCTGTTCTAAGCGCTACTTAACTCTTTCTATGCCCTTGGCCGTAAACGCGATCTTGACCTTGAATTTTTTTAAAGTAGTCTCAACCTCGAACGCGGGTTTGATCTTGAACGTGGCCTCGCTCCGAACGTGGCCTCGCTTCGAACATGACCTTGGGCTTGCACGTGGCCTCGCCTTGCATGTGACCTTGGGCTTGAACGTGGCCTTGCCTTGAACTCAAGGTCAAGTGGTGGGGGGAGGTTTCAGAACCATCCACTTCCCTCTACTCGAAATTGCTCTACCAACTATTTGTAAAAATATGGCACAAAGAAAGATTTTCTGTAGATTGGAAGAAAGACATAATAATCTAGATACCAAAAAAAAAGACCTAAAAACATACAGCAATTGAACGGAATTACCCCACTTAGCGTAGTACATAAAATTGTTAGGGCATTTTCAAACTGTACGAATGTACGGCTTTTAGAGTATTTTTCTAAATTACGACCCCGTGTGTATATAGGTTTTTCATATTTTTCCGCTCGAATTTAAGCCTATCGAATTATATGCAAGCTTTTAGTAACTTTTAGAGCACGCTGTATAGGCCGCTTTAGTTGGCTTGTGCAAGCTCGCCAGAATTCCTGAAAGCAAGCTTACAGGTGTCGAGCCCAGCCACTGCGAGCGAGTTTTGATGGATTTTGTCTGCAGACGCGTTCTAGAATATTGTACTAGTTGTATTTAACGAACAACGCCTATGAGTGCGAAAGAGAGAATGAACGGTTTAGCTCGGTTTTCGTCTGGCCGGTGTACAGTTGCAGCAGCCCCTTTCCGGTTTTTTTTCTCGACTGCGGCGTGGCGTGATTTGGCAGTTAGTATTCGGCTCATGAAGAGAGCAGTTTAGTTTTGAGGTGTGCGGCCAGCGTCCGCTTGGCGCTTTCGAGGATGTGTTTCCCGTCATTAAGATCTGAGTGTGTTTTCTAGAACTTGAGGAGAGTCGGGTGAATGGTAGTGATTCCGTGTAGTGCCAGGCGCTTCTCCTGTCTTATGGGCCGTTTGTGCCATCAACCCCTTGTAGGGATTATTCCGATAGCGATTACCCCGGGGCGAATTTTACGTCGAGTCCTGTCGCATTTGGTCGCATCATTAACCACTGTTTGCAAGGGACGGCACCATCTTCGGCCCCTCTTCGAGTTTGTTAGAGCCATCCACTTCATTCCTCGACAACATTTGTTGTGTCCCCCCTTTGTGCATTAAACAGTGTGAGCACCATTGCTATATACAGGGCCTTCTGCCAACACGTTTTCTTTGCGCTAGATTTATTGTCGCTAAGCATGAGTGTGCGCTAATTCAACATTTCTTGTGTCACCCCCCCTTGTGCATTAAACAGTGCGAGCACCATTGCTATATACAGGACCTTCTGCCAACACATTTTCTTTGCGCTAGATTTATTGTCGCCAAGCATGAGCGTGCGCTAAATTAACATTTATTGTTTTAACATCCCCCATTTTTGGCACGCCTTGCGTACTAGCCATTATTGGTGCACCGTCTTTAAGTATCCTATTTGTGTACCTTATTTATTTACTCCATTTGTGTACCGTATGTGTGTTTGAAAGATAATAGACTCACTTGTCAAACGTTCCCGCTGCATTTTTTTTGTGTTGCATGTTGATTTTCAGTGTAAGCCATCTGTAGTGCCGTCGCCCAATTGACGGCTAGTGTAAGATTGATGTAAAGCGGTCCCTGGATGATCCGGTGAGCGTCAAGATAAGTTCAAGCGCTCCGACTGCCGGCTTCAACAAGTCTCAAAGTTGCACATATACTCTGCCCCGTTTGACTTTTGGGTATCTGCCAACTGTAAAGTCGAATGGTAGGTTCATTTTCTTCCCGGTTCCTCAGTGAGTTTAGCTGTGCATTCTCGTTCATCATAATGAAATTGTGTTGGCGCTCAATCAATTTAGATCTGTTTACCGTTTATTACGCCGTTGCCCTTGTGTTATCTTGTGTTGGACCACTCCTCGCTCCACTGTAGATTAGCCGACATCTCTTGTTATGGGCTGGGCAGCGGTCCTATGTGAGTGACACTTCCGATTTTGAGAGATATTGTATGCAGTAGTCGTCTAGCTTTGTATTAGCTTTTCGTTAATACCGTTATAAGCTGGCGCGTTGTCGTAAATGTCGTTTTTGACCAGCAAAAAAATATTCTGTCGAATATTAGTAACCAAAATAAAAGACGAGGTAGATAAAGGACTAAGGAAAAGACAACACGGACTTAGGGGCTGAAACTCTTGTATTGCTTTAATAAACACACTAAGGATAATTACAGCCCACTCAGCAGAAAATAAACCACCACTATATATCACGCATTTACAGATTTCGAAAAAGCCTACGACTCTACTAACAAAGAAAACATGTGGATAATACTCAAAAATAGAGGAATACTAAATAAATTAATTAACTTAATCAAAGAAGGTTACAACCAAAACACAATGTTGTCAAACATGACGAGAAACTCAAGAATTCGAAACTGAAGTGGATGTGAAACAGTGGTGTGTGCTTTCGCCACTGTTATTCATAGTAGTCTTAGATGAGTCATGAGATTGTAATAGACAAAAAAAGAGAGGTAAATATAACATGGAATTTGATGGAAGAACTCGAAGATTTAAACGACATTAGTTTATTATCCAACATTTAGAAGAAAATTTGAATAGCGTAAATAGAGAAGACATAAAAGTGGTAGTAAACCCAAAGCAATGTACTTAAATGCAGAAAGAAATCAAGAAAGAGTCCTAGAAAATAAAGTGATAGAAGAAGTGAAAGGATTCAACTACTTAGGAAGTATAGTAGCAGAGAATAATGGAATTCCAAAAGATATCAACAAAATGATAAATAAAGCTAAGAGTGTGTTTGTGGCACTGAATAGGACATGGAGCTCAAATAACCTGACTATACAAACAAAAATCAAAGTATTCAACTCGATGGTAAAGCATGTCTTACTCTTATTCTAAAAACTGCAGGTTTTTACAAATCGATGCTTAAGAAACATACTAGAAATCAGGTGGCCCAATAGCATAAGCAATTTAGCAACGCACGGAAGATGTGAAAATAGACATGCAGATAAAGAAAAGGGAGGTTAGATGGCTAGGACACACACTGAGGAAAGAGAGACACGAAATTCCTAGAAAAGTACTACACTAGTACCCAGAGGGGAAAGAATACTCAGCAGGAGGCTAAGATGTCATTCGCAGAAATGGGCTGGAGTTCCGCGTGTAACGGGCTCGAGTACGGTTGTGTTTGAGTTTCTTCCGTTAAGTGCGTAGCTGATCCAGTACTCCTTTGATTATTATCATTTTACCTACCAATTAGTAATCAGCTCCACATTACTGAAAGTGGAACAAGCGAGTTCGACGCGCCGCAATCAGCAGATTGCAGCGCAGTGCCCTATCTCACAAAGATAGCAGTTCTACACGAGACTTGTTTATAAATACTAAAGTGCACACATAAATATGACTGATACAAATAAATTTCTGCTCAGACCTCCGAACATAGTTTATAAGGCGAACAATGTTACCGCAAATTCAACTACAATGGAATGCCAATAAATCACAGATAACGACACAAATAATCTCAAACGACCTCTAAGCTCACCAGATGACAGCGACTTTAATAAACGGTATTTATTTAACACTTCCACTTTAATCTCCCAAAATAAATTCCACGCTCTACAATCGGAGAATGAAACAAATTCCTCACAAGCAACCGCTTCCACTTCAAACAACGCTACTGAAAAACCTAAGGTTCCATCGATATTCATACCCAAAGGCACAAACTATCAAAACATAGTTACGGATATTAAATCTACCATTACAGAACCATTCACCACCAACTATAAAGGTAAGGAATTAAAAATTAATTTGACTAGCATAGACGATTACAGAAAACTTACTAAGTTTTATGATGAACATAAAGTTCATTATTATACATACAGAAACCCTGAAAATTCTAACATCTCTGCAATCATTCGAAATGTTCTTATCTACATAACGGAAGGAGAGATTAAGACTGAATTAGAACACTTAAACTTCCCAGTAATTAAAGCCACGCGACTTTTGAACCGAAATAACGTTCCTATGCCGATAGTTGCCATTGAACTAACCAAAAATGAGAAAACAAATGATATATTCAACCTGAATAGACTACTATATTGCGTAGTAGCCATTGAACCCAGACGCAAGAACAATGATATCCCTCAGTGCACCCACTGCCAATTGGTGGGGCACACTAAAAACTATTGCCATTTATCTCCAAGATGCGTGAAATGCACCGGAAATCACCATTACTCACAATGTCAAAAAAAACGAGACACTGATTCTCCCAAATGCGTAAACTGCAGTGGGGTACATACAGCTAACTATAGAGGATGTCCATACATAAAATCTCACCCGGTAGCCAGACCATTAAACCCTAACGCGATAAGAGGAAAAATTACGTCCAATACAACATACGCATTAGCCCTGTGCCACAATCCCCATGCTCCCAATCTACATATTCCTAACCATAATAATCAAAAATCAGCAAATCAAAACTTCTTTGTGACTAACATCCTCCAATCTATTATCGAAATAATTACACCGCTCCTAGAACAAATTAAAGAATTTATCTTATCCCTGATTCCAATGTTATTTCAAAATGGCAGCAAATAATCGAAACTCTATAGACAAGTTAACCCTCTTAAATTGGAACGCCAATGGCATTAAAAACCAACAATCAATACTTATTTCATTCCTATCCAGACACAATATAGATATTGCATGCATCACTGAAACTCACCTTATTCTAAACGAAAAATTCAAGTTACCGGGATATCATATATACCGGAAAGACAGATCAACAGAGGTTGGGTGGGGAGGTAGCGCAATATTAATTTAAAAAAACATAGCTGTTTCTCCAATCACTCTGGAGAACATACACTTTCTAGAAGCTGTTGCTATCAGCATAACAGTAAATAAAAACTCCACTCTCCGAATCGTATCAGCTTACAAACCACCTAATAGTCAACTCAGCCAAAACGAACTCAACCAAATTTTTGAAAACCAACATCCCACGCTCCTTGCAGGAGACCTCAATTGTAAACATACTAACTGGGGATACAGAGTGACTAAACCCAATGTGATAAAACTTAATAACATTGCTTCTCAACTGGCACTACAAGTGGCTGCACCCGCTGAATATACTTACTTTCTATATCGATACAACCAACTACCAGATATACTTGACATTATTTTACACAAAAACCTAACTCTACCAATTACTCAGACAGTACTCACGGAACTCGATTCTGATCATCTGCCAGTATTGTTCACCCTCAGTTGTTTACCCTATAACTACCCACACCTCCCAAGATTAATTAACGGACCCATCGACTGGGATAAGTTCCGATCTACTATGGATAATCAGCTAACTTTCCCCACCAACTTAGATTCACATGAGGATATCGATAACGCGGTGATATTGTTCAACGATGTAATTACATCAGCAACTCAACAAGCTACTAAAACCACTCGAATACAGCAACACCGATTTGACGAAACTCCTCCCTCACACATACAACAATTAATAAGAGATAAACACACAGCACATAGACAGTGGCAAAGTACTCGAAACCCAGCAATTAAGACCCAACTAAACAGGCTTATCAGGCTTGTAAAAACCGAATTAGACCAATTTAGAATTTCGTCCTACCAAAACTACATCGAATCTCTTGATCCTGGCAATCCCAACATGTGGAGGGCCACCAAAAGGATACTAAAACAACCAACGTTAATCCCACAACCCCGGTATGATGGTCGTACATATTCAGAAGGTTCCGGCAAATGCCAGATCTTCGCAGAGCAGCTGGAAAAAACGTTTACCACTCCATCTACTCAATCTGATACTAATTATCCCGATCAACTCGAATTAAACAAAGATGTTCCTTCTAACATAACACCCACTGATCCAATATCGCCATATGAAGTTAAATTGTATATTAATAAACTGAAATTCAAAAGAGCTCCAGGAATGGATCTTATACCCAACTTGGTACTTAAAAACTTACCAAACAAATCTATCTGCTATCTAACAGCGATATTCAATGCATGCTTGATATGTGGATACTTTCCTATTGCTTGGAAAAGAGCAATAATTTTAATCATACCTAAATCTGGAAAGCAGCACGTAATCCTGCGAATTATCGCCCAATCAGCTTGCTATCTACACTCT